>MIQA02017709.1:0-15781 GCA_001887855.2 Sclerospora graminicola | reverse complement strand
ACTAAACACAATCTTTTTGCACAATATTACTTGGCCACGGTCCACTACGCCACTGCCAGCTTCACAACGGCATCACTAATCTCCACGACGTCTACATGTAAGAGCATATTTTTTCAATTAGCATACGATGAATGCTATCAAAAATAGAAAAAAACGACGAACCTGTCGGAATGTCCATTTTGCGTAAAAAACTTGGGACCGCCCCAGTATCAAGTCCAATTTGCACTGCACGAGTGGGCTTCTCCTCTAGATAGGCAGCACACTGCATAATAATAATACCTGGGTAAACGGTCGTTTCAGGAATGTGCGGAAGGTCGAATACCGCCCCAATGATCGTTTCATCAGATAGGGAATCTCCTTGCGATGCACAGTCGCCACCACTGAGCCGTCCTTATCGATACGATTCACAACAGTGTAGTCCACTTGACTCGTTGCAACAACGGACAGGAGCAGCAGCGATATGAGCAACAACATAAGCGAGAGGCACACACTTTGCGTATTCTTATGAGACTACGTCGCGGAAGGAAAACTTCCCCTTAAACAAATGTGGTTTACCGATTTTATTATTACCGGTAATAATTATTCAGTCACTAATTACTGGTACCACCAATTTGGTACAGGTCCGGTAGGTGTGGTAGGTCGGAGGTTTTATGATATGGTAGACAGGTCAAGGGATATTAAGTACCTTTCAAATCGCGCAGTTAGTGCATTCAAAAGCACTACATTGAGCATGTACTGGTACAAACTGTTGGTGAACCAACCATTAGTGGTGCATTGCTTTCTCGTTGAAATAAAAAAGAGGTTGTACGGTGCAAGCAACAACATGGCGCGTGGCCGCACGCCACTCACCTATACTATAGAGAAGAAGCTTCGGGCCATCGAAAGATATAAAGCGGCTACAACAGAAGGCACCTCCCAGCGGCAGTACTGTATTGCAATTCGGGTCAAGCGCTCAACTTTTCAGTCGTGGTTGTACAGAGAGTCTGTGTTCAGGGCTGCCGTTGAATGTACAAGTACCGACAAGCGACGCGGCGGTAGGGCCAAGCATCTGACCGTCGGGCAGTGGGCGTGTGTCAAAATCCCAGCCCAGCTGCTAGTCCACATTAAAGACATGCGTCGAGACGAAATTGTGGTAACGCGACAGCTTATCATTGATCAAGCGAAGGCTTGGCTTCCCGACCTGCTTGTAGAAGCATCAGAAGAAGCTTGCAATATGTGGTGTGCGAGATTTATGCAGCGCAATCGCCTCACCATACGACGTGTCACCCACTCTGGAAGGATTGCACGACAAGATCTGGAGATAGTTCGTTTGAATTTCGTCGATACAGTTGCGGATGCCTTACTTAAGACTGCACTGGATTACGATCTGCGTGTGTGCCAGCGACGATCACTCTTCAACATGGATCAGACAGCAATCTATGCCAACGATGGGGCACACACAACAGTCGAGTTTGTGGGTGCAGCGATGGTTCCAGCGATAGCCGGTGCTAGCGATAATGTGCGGTGCACTGCTGCTCTAACGGTTTGCGCTGATGGTCGTATGCTACCACCTCATTTTGTTTTCAAGTGAACACCAGGAAATCTAGTTGAAGATGAAGTTAGCGAGTTTGTGGATCCAACTAAAGCGTGATTTTCTATCCAGAAGAATGCTTGGTTTGATGAGACAGTCATGCTGGAGTAAATAGACAAGGTCCACACCTATGTTGTTGTTAGTGAGCCCTCTGTCATCATTCTAGACTCCTTGAAGGTCCACAAGATGGAGAGCGTGATGTCGGTATTTGCAGACCTTGGCACCGCTGTTGTATTTGTGCCCGGTGGGGCAACAGGCGTGGCACAACCACTAGACGTCTCCTTTCAAGCGCCATGTGCGCCAGATTTTCTCTACTCATCACCGAGGAAAGCGGCCGCCACGTACAGCAGCAACGAAGAGAAAAGACATGTACGAAAGAGCAATGGAAAGCATTAGGTTAATTACTCGCGAGACTGTGATTAACTCTTTCAACAAGGCAGGCCAGTTCTTTTCGGAAGGTCCATCCTTTGGCAGTGATAACTAGGTGGTAATACACACCTTGTCTTTTTTACCTTTCGGGGGATGCACGAAAAAGCCTTTGCCACATTTTTTGCCTGAAAATCTCTGTCCGAGCATTTCTTCGAGTATAGTTTAGCATCGCCTCCCTCCATACGCACGCCCAATGCTTTTAACAGTGTTAAGTTAACGTGGTAGGCCACATCAAGGCCCACTTCGTCAGCTAGATGGATCGGACCAACTGACAGACTTCACTTGGTCATAAGTTTGTCAAGCTTCTCCGGTTCAACGCCATCGCTAACCGAAGCCAGCGTTTTAGCTACATCAGTTCCAATGCAGCGGTACACGTTAAATCCTGGCACATTCGCTACCACGACAGCTGTCTTGCCTTTGCCAAGTCCAAAATCAACCGTCTTTCCAGCGGTAACGTCGCCCGTATCTGCATGGCGAATAATTTCCAGCAGCGACATGCTGGGTACAGGCGAGAAGTAATGTCAATCACGTTTTTTTGGGCGCTTACAAGCAGACGTAATGTCAGCAATAGACAGAGCTGGCATATTGGCTTTTATCCTGCCAAACTGAAGCGATTGAAACTAATGCAAACAGCGGTCTGCTTGTGGTGTTGTCGCTCTCAGAAAATCTTCCTGAGACGCGAACACCCACGGGGGTCCCAGACGACTGACTACCGGAGGGGGTACTCCGTCCATCCGAGTCATGATCCGATCCGGTTTGAGGCCGGCTGGATCGGTCGCTTCCATCCGCTTGATCGCGACTGCTCGAATGTTGCATGTTGAAAGCTCACCTTGTGTACCCGTCAGTACTGGGTGGTTAGCTCTCCTGGTGGACCCTAGGGCGAAAAGTGTAGAACCGTCCAATAGGGAGATGAGGGTTAGGACTAGGGGTAGCTCCTGCGCGGAAATCGTCACCGGGGAGCTCGTCTGGCAATACACTTGAACTTTGTATAGTGCCGGCTGGGCCGAGAATAGTCGATCGGCCAGCTAAACCAATAGGACACTTGAAGTTTGTATAGTACCGGCTGGACCGAGAATAATCGATCGGCCAGCCAAACCAATAACAATGAAGGGCGAATCCAAATGTGTATCCACAGATGGCCAAATGTCACCACTTCCCAATACTTGATACCGTGTTCAAAACACGGGCGACTTGAGGTGAGTATACGAAGTCGCCGCGACTCCCGGTCAGGGGACTTCCGGTGGGTTAACTTAACCTTCCCGGGCAAACCAATAACAGCAAGAGGGGACCTTGTTAGCCCTCTGCCGTGAACCAATAAAGTGACTTGTGTCTAAGAAAGCGAAACGTATACTGATTTATCCTATGTCCAATACTCCCTTTGTGTAACCTACCTCAAAAAACACGCCTGACCAGTCGTGTATCTTACCCACGCAACCCGGCTAACTCCGACTCTGTGTACCGGTACGGCCGGTACACCAACCCCAAAATGGTACCAACCCGGCCGGTACACTGAACCCATATGGTACCAGTCCGAATGGTACATTGTACCCGACCGGCTCGGCCGGATAGCCACCCATCCGCGCCCCTCGGCCGCTGACGCTAGCAGCCCCTTGGCAGCCCTTCCTACGATCCCGGTGCATACTCTTTCCACTAGAACAATCCTCTTCTTCCGGGCTCCTTCCACTCCATCCTTACGAACAGTCCGCCATCTTGGCCGTCCGCCATCCGCGCCTCGGCCGTCCAACCTCCATAGTCCTTCCGTCTGCTCAGCTCATTCATCCGACTATCCTCGCCCGCCGACTTGGTTTCCAGCCAGGCACCGCCCGACCGCCTACCAGGGTGCCGGGCAGTCCCAAATTACATCTTATTCCTGGCCGGTCTGGGCATCCGGCTTAGGGTAACATTTTGGCCAATCCGGCGCGAGCATCCATCATCACTAGTCCGTTAACTTCTGGAGCACTTCACCACAGCCGCCCCTGAGCCTTGTCGCAGCCGCACAACGGTTGAGGCACGCGCTCATCACATTTCCCACACTTCGATTTTCCACGCCTCTATGTCTGATCGTAATAACGCCCCCATTGCTCCTGTGCCGGGCCACTCCCCAGTCAATACCCAGCTATCGGCCGTAGGACCGGATGCTCATCAGGCCGGCCCAGAGCATCGCCCCGGGCAACCTGACCTGGCCGCTCTGCAAGCTCAAGTCGCTGCGTTGTCCGCTCGCGTGGCCAGTCTAGAGCAAGCGAACACCGATTTAGCTGCGACCGCCCGGCTGGCTAGCCAGCAAGCAGACGAATCTCGGGTCCGGGAAGTCCTAGCGACTTTTCAGTCTCGCGACCGAATTGGCCAGCTGGAAAACGAGAACGCCGACCTTCTCCAAGCGAGAGATCGCCTCCGAAAACAGTCGGACTCACAGCGTGTCCAAAACCAGAAAGTCATGGCTGCCTTGAAAATCCAAAGTAAGTACATTCCGCTTGTTCTGGTTCGCCTCCCACTCATTCACTCCGTATATGCTCTTAGACCAAAACGTCATGAACCTCCGTGTCTTGATGATCGAGTCTTTCCAGACTGCGCGTGAGTTGACGACGCGCTACGACGGCTATATCAAGCTCTCCCAACGGTTGGAAGGTGCGCAGCAGGAACTGGGCAAGTTGGAGGTTCGCCGGATCCGTCTTGCTAAGAAGCTAACCAAGTACCAGAAGGCGCTATACCAATCGGCCGATGCATCGGCCGACCTTAAGCGCCGGGTCCGGGAGCTTGAGGCCGCATACGCTAAACCCCATCGGGAGTGTGTGACGCCCGGGAGGCGTTCACTCGGCTTGCGGAAGAGCGTGCGGATTGCTTTTCTTCTCTCCAGGAAGATCGGGCTCGTCTAGCAGCTTCGGCATCCCGGGTAAGAGGTCTCATGAAGGGTCCTGCTCCCATCCGGGAGGCTATCAGGCACCTCCTTGAATTGGCCTGTCCGCGGGACCCTGGTCCGGCCGCTTCCGCCACGCCCCTTCTTCCGTCCGCTGCTAATTCCGCCGCGGCCGCTCAGACATCTGACGCGGGAACTCCCGCCCCTGGTCCAGCGACTGGTGATACGGGAAAAGTTTCTCGCTTACGGATTTGGAATACTACCCAGAACCCTAACCCGCCGCCAGCGCCAGTCAACCAGCAGGCGGCTTCTCCCCTGCCCACTGAAGATCCGCCTGGGCACAAAGGCAAGCGCCGATCCAGTCGGGTTGCGTCGCTTCAAGGCCCCGTGGCAGCCAAACGGCCCAAACGGTCCGCCGCGCCGGTGAGCGCGGCTCTAGTCCATGGGGAGAGCGGGCCGAGTCCTAGGCCCACTTCGATGTCGGCTCCACCGGCTTCAGGAAAGTCCCCCCGTCTTCCTCGCGCTGCCAGATCTTCGTCGAAGGCTCCGACTACTCCGGCTCTCCTTAGCGTCTCCCCTCATGATCCCCAAGGTCCATCCACCGCCTCCCCTGATGGAGAAGAAGCGTCTGGCCTATCGGGGCTGGATTCTGACGAGGCTACCACTGAGGACTTTGAGGAATTGCCTTCCCCAGACCCCTTCGCCTTCGACGAGAACGAGTCCAAGGAATCCTCGGAGGAGTCTCCTCCGTTGTGGATTCCCCGCCGGAAGGTCATGACGGCCCTCGAACTGGCCGCGGCGGTCCCTTGGTCAAAGGCGCAGTTGGAAGGTCTGCGTATCCAAGACCTCACTGGCGCCTTGGTCACCAAGTCGTTGACTCGTCCGCCGCTGTGGATTTTCCCACCGGCCCTCGCCGTGCCCAAGGCCGAGGACTGGAATGCCAAGCTTGTGGCGATTGGGCCGCTGAACGCAATTCTGTCACAGGAACCTTGGGCTATACTGGCGACAGAGATGCCGGACATCGGCCTGCCTCGTGCTGGCTGGTTCGCGGAATTGCGGGACGTCCGCAAGGAGTACCTCTCCCGGCATGGACAATCCATCTGGGAGTCAACTCATCACCTTTGCATTTCTGTTGCCGCCGGACGCGAATCTCCCGAGCTAGCCAAGTACTGGATCGACCGCAAGAACCGTCGCAAACGCGCGACCGAAGGCTGGGCTAAGGTCTGCAACTTCGTGGTCGATGGAATCCAACGCGGCCACTGCGACCTGGACATTTTCCTCCACCCGATCATGCTACATCTGGCCAACCGCCGCGTAGAGAAGAGCGGGATCTCGGCCGAAGGCGGGACTGGGTATCCAGGTTTGGGCCAGTGTCAGGTTCCCACTCTCCAAGCTTCTCTCGATGCGCTCGACCAGCAAGATCCATGGCGTAACCAGTTTCGGCAAGATCCCGATCGTCACCCTGGCCTCCGCGTACCCCGACTCCGGAACAAGTTTCGCTGAGCTTCGTCAAGGGTGTCCCACGAGGCTAGCCTTGCATACATCGTCTTTTTATTCGTTACTGGCTGTTAACCTCGATAATACACTTTTCTTTCCATTTTTTACGTAAGTAACCGCTTGCTCATCTTCCTCGTCTGACTTCTCCCATCCGGCACCATACTGAATCGAAGACAACTCCGGAATACCATTCCATCCGGCACCATACTGATTCGAAGATAACTCCGAAAACCACTCCATCCGGCACCATACTGAATCGAAGACAACTCCGGAAAACCATTCCATCCGGCACCATACTGATTCGAAGATAACTCCGAAAAAAGACCGATCGGACCCGACTAGCTCCATCCACCGATTACTCGGCTGAGCGGTGTTATCTGGTCCGGCCGTGCCTGTTGCCCTGGGGTCGGGCGGACTAGTTCTCCGTCCCACCTTCTTCGTGGGTCTGCATAACCCCGAAGCGATTCCGGCTAGTCCACCGGCGGTCGAACTCCCTCATTAGAGCTCCGCAATTTAAGTCTAGCTCGTCCACCCACGACTGCTCCTCGCAATTTTTCCACTGCACGAGAAACTCCCTGTGAATCCGCCCAAACCGGGTTTTCCGTCCGTTCCGGACGTCCAAAATTTCTTCTACCTCGTACTCGTCCGGGTCTAACGGCTTGTCCCAACTGTCCTCCGGCAGCAGAGCTTCATCGAAATCTAACCGGTCATTTTCCCCCGCAAGGCGCATATTCGGGCGGTCCGGGAAGTGCTTCGCCAACTTCAACTTGGAGACATGTACTATCGGGAAAACGCTGTATTCCGTACCGGCCGTGACCAGCTTAACTGCATGATCCCCGACCAGTTCTGCCACTCGAAAGGGGCCATGCCACATATGCGCCAGCTTCCGTGCATAGCCTTCCTTGACCCGATCCAGATACAGCCACACCCGGGAGCCGGGCTCGATGCCGTGTTCTCCGGCGCGGTCGTTGTTTTGGTCGGCGCGATCCTTGATTGCTTGTCGGAGACGTTCGTTTACTTGTTCCCTCGCCAGTGAGTAGTGGCGCTGCACTCCCATCCTCCAGCGGCGAGCGTCTCTGTCCCGGCTTCTGGTGCACCCTATTGGTATGGCGGCTTCCAAAGTGGATCGGGAATCCCATCCGTAAGCCAGATAAAAAGGGGTGTCGCCCCTTACCCGGTCGTACGACGAGTTGAGAGCAAAGACCAGTCTCTCGGCATATTCGTCCCAGTCGCATTGGTCTGCCTCCACCACGTACATCTTGAGGGCTCTGGTTAGGGTCTGGACCATCCTTTCAGCCTTTCCATTCGCCTGCGGGCGGTAAGCCATAGTGGCGCTCTGCTTCTGTCCTAGGATTTTATTGAAAGCTCGGAATACGTCTGCCATAAATCCGGGCTCCCTATCGTGCCGGATGACCTCGCTCGCCCCGAAACGCCTGAACACACATTCTTCGTAACTTTGCGCAACTTGTTGGGCGGTACGGGTGGAACTAGCCTTTGCTATAACCAGCCCGGTAAACAAATCCGTCCAGATCAGCAGCTCCGTATACCCATTTCGAGATTTGGGTAAGGACGGGATATGGTCCATCGCGATAACTTGAAACGGATAAGTGGCCTGTATGTTCCCAGGCGACCGTCCTCTGATGGTCGGCCGGCCTTTCCCGGTTTCGCAATCTGGACAGCTCCCCACGTAGGCCTGAACGCTACGGTAAAGCCCCCGCCAGTGGAAATGTGTCTTGACCTTGTGATATGTCCGGCCGATGCCCTGATGCCCCCCTTCCAAGCTCACATGGTAGTGATGGAGAATATCCGGCTGTAGAGTAGCGGGTATGACTAGCCGGGCTGATCTCTCTCTCTCGATCTCCGGCTGGTCGGCGTCTCGGTAGAAGAACAGTAGCCCGTTTTCGTCCACTTCGTAATCCGGGGCCAACTTGAAACATTCCTTAGCTTGTTCGGCGGTCAATTTATTCACTTCTCCGTTAAGGTACGCCTTGAGATCCACTATCCACGCTTCCTCGTTCTGCGCTTGGAGAATCCGCTCTGCTCGCAACTGTTGAGCTATCCCCTCGGTCATTGTTTCTGGGGATAATGGGCCATCGGCTGAAGAACGACGCTTCTGCGATCGGGTAACGGCGTTCACCCGGATTGTCTCCTCCGTGTTGGCTGGATGGATGATCTCGGGCAACCGGTTGATCTCCGTTAGGTCTGATAACAGAGCCGGATCGGAAACCGTTACCCCCACGTTGTCGCGCATGGCCAGCGTAGCCAAGTGATCCGCGCTCTTATTCCAGTCTCGTTTGACGTGTAGCAGTTCGTGTTCCGGCCATCTCCGCAAGGCGGACATAACCCGATCATTTAACAGTCTCAGCCGCGGCGCCTTGCAATCTATCTCTCCGGTGATTTGTCGGATCACTAGGTTGGAGTCACCGCATATGATGATCCGCCCCTGTGTCCGGCCAGCCAACAGATCCAGAGAAAGCAGCAGTCCTCTATACTCCGCTTCGTTCACCGTGATGCCAGGCGTGAAATCCGAGGCGGCCGCGACCGCCTTCCATTCGGGCAGCTTCCACAAAATGGCACTATAGGCCCCGACCCCTTTCTTTACACTCGCCGACCCATCGAAACTCAAAACCATTAGTTCCTCCGTGGGTCCCACTGTTGGGGGCGGCAATACGATAGTTTGTCGAGGCTGCTTCCGAGGTGCGATCGCTATCAGGGCTTCCTCCACTTCTGCCCTGGGGGTAATGCTGGCAGCCAGTGTGCCCAGTATTTCCTCTTCCCCTTTAGTACACTTAATAACTTCGAGGGACCACTGAGACAACAGAGCTGCCCATCTGCCCAGCCGGCCGTCAATCCCATTCGCCGTCAGGAGCCACGATAGGGTCGACCGTCTAGATAGTACCTTGATAGGCCGAGACACCAGCATCGTATAACACACATCTAAGATCCGTAATAGAGCCAGAACTTCTTTATCCACCAATCCGTAATTAACTTCATTAACTTTCAGGGTCCGGCTGGTGAAGGTCACGGGGCAGTACACTCCATCATGATCTTGCACGAGAGCGGCCGAGATGGCCCACTTGTTAGCGTAAATAATGACCACCGGAGTCTTATTAACATCGAAATGTTTCAAGACCGGTGTGGTCGCCATCTTCGCCTTTAGCATGCCGAAAGCCACCATCGCTCGGGTCATGTGATTGTCCGGGCCGGCCGCGTCGGGGTTCGGCGGCCGGTCGCTTGTCTGGGCAGGCAAGGGCGCTTCCCCATTGGCTGAAGTAACCGACAAGGGCGCTTCCTCATTGGCTGAACTACCCGAAAAGGGCGCCTCCCTATTGGCTGAAATACCCGACAAGGGCGCTTCCTCATTGGCTGAAATTGCCGGCCCGGTCCGCGTCTCCGCTTGCCTATCCTGCTCTCTCAGTTTATGGTAATCCACCTCCCGCAACTCGTACAAGACCGCCGCATAGATGGCAAAATCCTCGATGAACCGACTGTAATAATTCAGGCTGCCCAAAAAGGATTGCATAGCCTTTAGGGATCGCGGGAAAGGCAGATTACTCAAGGACTCCAGATCCTTCGGGTTAGCCTCCAATCCGGCAATCGACACTTGATGACCCAGATAGGTTACCTTAGTCTTTCCCCAGAAACTCTTAACCACACTAATCGAATGATTCCACTTTTCACACGTAACCATCAGTTTCTCCACTTTGTCACACAATAAATCCCAGGTAGTTGCCGTAACGAGAATGTCATCAATGTAAGACCGCCGCCCCAAAACTGAAGGTTCTGGGTCGGGGTCCGGGTCCCCTTCGGCAAACACATCCCCGACCAGAGCCGGATCTTGATCCGCCTTGATCTTGAAGTGTCCATACAGCGCGTTATCTATCAGCCGTTGATAAATCTGCGGAGCATTCTTCAGACCGAACGGCATCCGGTTCCACTCGAACAACCCGAAAGGTGTCACGAATGCAGAGATCTCCCGTGCACGATCGGTCATAGAGACCACCCAGAATCCACTGGCCATGTCCAATGAGCAATACCACAAAACTTTATCCAGGTCCTCCAGCAGGTCGTTTATCAGCGGCATCGGATAAATCATCAGCTTAGTCAGCCGGTTCACTAGCCGGTAATCGATGCACAACCTTATGTCCACCCCATTCTTCTTAATGATAATTACAATGGGCGAAGCCCATGGCGAGGTGGACGGCTGAATTATCTTGGTGGCCAGCAAACCCTTGATAAGCTCTGACAGCTTTTCCCGATACTGGGGGGCAACTCTTCGGCATCTCTGTGCGACCGGCTTGGCGCCTCCCACATCAATATCACATACCGCCCCATGGGCGGCCGGAGGAAGTGCGTTTCCTGGTCCGATCAACAGATGTCGTCTTTTCCATATAATATTCTTCAACCTGCTGATCTCCTCCGGGGTGTTCACATCCGTGTCTCCCACTTGTAGATCGTCGATAGTGACTGCTGGGGGGCATGGGGTCACCTCAGGTAACACCGCCATCTGTTCTTCCATGCCTTCAACATATAGTTCGCCCCCTTCATGAATGCAGACTTGATCGGCTTCGGCCGCTTCCGAATTCTGCTCGGCCGGCTGGGCCGATCCGCATTCGGCTAATTCCGAATTCTGCTCGGCCGGCTGGGCCGATCCGCATTCGGCTAATTCCGAATTCTGCTCGGCCGGCTGGGCCGATCCGCATTCACTTCGGTCGTCACAACCGTCATCGGGGCTGACCGTATATACAACTCTGCTTGGTCCTTTTTTCCGACCCTGTTGTTCGTCCGTCTCCTTCCGAGTGGGCAAAACCAGTTCCGCGATCGGGGCGTAGCTTCGGTCAGCGCATTCAGCCGGATCCGGCGACGGCCGGCTCCGCGTCAATATTTTAGAAGGGGTCCGGTACTCGGGTTTATCCACCATCGGAGTCTGGTCCTCTTCTAACTCTTCCTCTTCGCTGACCAGATCGGTGGTTGCCTGAAAAGCCAGGTTTTGCCACTCGATATAGCGTCTTGAGCCAACAGTGACATAGCCCGGCCGGCGGGGCACTTTATCCTCGGACAGCCACATTCCAATAATCACATCTTCATGCAAGGTGAGGGGTTTTTCAGAGATGTTGGTCACGCTTATGAAGTTGAGGTGTCCACTCCCTTTAACCACAGATGGTACCCAGCACTCGCCCCTTGTCAGCCATAACTTACTCCGTCGGTCGTGCGGCCGTAACATTACTTCCACCGCCTTTCCCACAGGCACCGTTACAAACTGACCTAGCTTGAGGAACTGGACGTAGGCGCCATATAAGGGCCGCCGGCCGGCCAGCTGGATCTGTACCTCGTCCGGCAACGTCAATGTTCCATGCGATAAGTCCAGCCGTATACCGGCCGGGACCATAAAATCCATGCCCAAAATTGCATCCTGCCCGGCCAACTTGCCTACCCAGGCGGTAAAGTAATATACCAACGACCCAGCTAACGTAATCTTGACTCTTGTCCTTCCTTGGGTCATATACGAACTTTCTCCAATGCCTATACATTCCTGCCGCTTCGTCTCGTCTATCTCACACCCCACCTTACGAGCAAAGGTGGTGTCTACGATAGACACTTCTGCGCCAGAGTCGAACAGCATGGTCGCTTTCTGGTTATTGATTTTTCCATCCGCCTTGGCCTGCTTGAACCATTTATCCGGCGAGTGATACTTCCAATAACCTCGCGACTCGCCAGGTAACAAGTTCAGTTCCATTCGCACTTCAGACCGGGAATACTCATCCGTCCGTATACTGCTCACCAGGAAGGGGTAAGCCGTACCGGCCGGGGACCGGGCGACGTAATCGTCAAACTTACATGTATTGTCGGTTATCCTTTGCTTTGCTTCTTGATTATCCTCTTTACCGACATATGCATAGATACTAACACTAGACCGCTCGGCTCGAACCAGATTCCAATCTGGCGAGCGATCTAGTTTAACATCTTTTCCACTCCGGGCGGCAGCATTCCAGTATGCTTGGTCGGGACGTACCACTTCTTCATCTGGTTGTAGAATTCTTCAATTGGGCACAGTCCCGCCTCATGCACCTCCCCGCAAGTCTTACACGTGAACAGGCAGTGTTCCGCCGGGTGTCCCTTCCTCTCGCACTTCTTGCACGTCAGCCGCTTCCAGCAGCTCCGGTCGTCGTGCTTGATGGACCCACAGTGGGTGCACTTGCGCCTAGGGTAATCCTGGTCAGCTCGAGCGGGAAAACTCTTCGACTGACCGGAATCGGCTGGCAGCCTGGGCGGCTGACTGGCTTCTGCCGAGAAAAGGTACCGATACTGTTCCTCCTCAGACTCGCCCCCAGATCGCTGATACTCCTCTTCCGAGCTAGTCGCGTCTGACTCTCGGGCGACCATGCGGACGGCTCGGGCCGTCCTGGTAGATGGCGGCCGGCCTCCTTGATCCGCGTTAAATCGGGACTTGAAACGGCCGGTTCCAACTGCCGCCTTGGGGCCTTGCTTCTTCGCCCTTAGGTACGTGCGCAACGTCACTTCCAGCTCCGTCGTATTCTTCACCCCCAGTAACGCCAGCTGGTTTGCCAGCTCCCGATCGTCCAACGTGCTGATGAACAGTTCCACGTGTTCGCGGGCAGCTTCCGACCGGCTGGTATCTTCTTTAACGGGAATATCCGCTCTCATGCCAGCGACATTCAAACGATGGAGATACTCCAGGGGGGTCTCATCCGGTCGCTTCTTGGAGTGGAAATATTGTCGCGCCGCTGACATTCCATCTCCGCAGTATTGCTCCTCGAACGCACCGGCCAATCCCCTCCAATTTCCTCGGGTTTCCCGGCTGAGCTGTTGGATCCAGTGTTTCGCTGGTCCCTTCATCAGATCCCCGAAGATCAGGCATTTCTCATAGTCCGACGTTCGGTCTCTGAGAAATGCGACTTCGTCTTGCTCAACCATCCTCGGGCCTGGTCCTCGTCCGCGTCGCGTCCGGTGAAGTCTTTCAGCTCGGACGTGGCCGACATTCGCACCCTCGTGATCGCTCCTGAATCCGCGTCAAACGCTTGGGCCGAAGCCATATGGGCTTGGCGGGACATCCCCAGATCCCGATCATCCGGATCGTAATGGTACTTGGCCGACCTGACGGATTCCATATCCACGTCGCTGAGAGACAGCTTCCTGTTCGTTGGCCGACGTCCGGTCCGGCGACCTGTCTGACGGCTCGGCGGGGTGGCATGGGGTTCACTTTGCTTGGACCGCACCGACTCCATATCTTCATCACTCGGCTCCCTCGCATAGTACTGGACTGGTTCGGGGGCCTGTGTTCCACGACGAGCAGGCTGGTCCGGTGACTTCGGACTGCCGCGGCTGGCGCTCAGCCGACGTTGCTCTTCCAAATATCGCTCCATCATCGCCGAGAACATGTTTTGCAGGTGATCCGGCACCTGAGGAGCGACTTGAGGGGCGACTTGAGGGGCGGCTTGAGGGGCGGCTTGAGGGGCGACTTGAGGGGCGGCCGGGCTGCCAGATTGGCATTCCTTCTTAACCCGTCCATCCGCGTCTTCGTCTTCCTCTTTCGGTTCTGGATCCGCCGTCGCTGTCCGCCAGGCCTGTACGCTGTACTGGCCGGCGTTCTTCCGCTCGGGCGTACCCGGATCCTCATGTCCTCCAAGTCTCATGGCTGTCGCCACACGCGCTGCTCCCCTTGGGCCAAGTGTCATGCGAGTGATACCCACCGATGAATCCGATGAGTCCGCTTCCGAAGGGGCAGATTCGTACTGCGAAGAGCCTGAGTGTATACCGGCCGGTTTGCTTGTCGCCGGCGGCGTGGACGGCGCCACTCCAGTCGTAGCTGTCATCTTTTTCGACGGCGGTGAGCAACCCACTAGCGGTACCAAGTGGTCGTGCAGGGCGCTGGACGCTTCCTTCAACTTGTCCATCTTCAGATCAAACAACTCGTTCGGATCAAACACGCCGGTGTTGATGCCGGCTTGTTTAAGTTGGTCGAATAGTCCTCTAATGAGGGACACGTGGCCGTCTGAGAGAGTTGGGGGAGAGACGGGACCTTTCAGTCCGCCTATGATCTTCGGCCGTGTTATTTTTAGTACCTTGTCCGTCCGCAAGAATTGCCCCAACTCGTGAAGATGGAAAGCACGCTCCAAGTCGACATCCGTCGATAGGCCGTCCTGCTTCTCTTCTTCCTCTTCGAATCGCGGTTTGCCTTTGTAAGTCGAATAGTCCAATTCCTGCCAATCCGGTTTCTTTAGGGGTAGGGGGCCAGATCGCGACTTGGTCCCGATCCGGCCGGCTTCCCACTCCGGTCGTATCCGACTTCCGTTTTTTCTTCCTTTATCTTTTCTTTTATATCCAAAATATGCATTCGTTCGTTAGGATCATGGTCGGAACCATGATCCTTCCTCGGACTATGGTGACTTGCACCATAGTCCGATCCGGCTCCATCCGTGTAGCGGCCGGCACTGCCGTAGGTAGTACCATAATCCGCCCCCGGCGGAGCCTCTAGGGGAGTAACTTCTTCTTTAATGTCAACCTCGAACTCCCCCAATCCGAGGCGACCATCGCATCCTTCCATCTTCAGCAGTATTGGGGGCGATATGCCTTCCCCCAATGCACCCGACACAACATCGTCAACAAATTTGACAGGTTTAGGTCTTTCGCCCGCTAGGGACTCGCGGTGATATCCAGGGTCACCAAGAGATCCGGGCACGCGCACCATTGTGGTGTAGTCGCTCTCAGACAATCTTCCTGAGACGCGAACACCCACGGGGGTCCCAGACGACTGACTATCGGAGGGGGTACTCCGTCCATCCGAGTCATGATCCGATCCGGCTTGCGGCCGGCTGGATCGGTCGCTTTCATCCGCTTGATCGCGACTGCTCGAATGTTGCATGTTAAAAGTTCACCTTGTGTACCCGTCAGTACTGGGTGGTTAGCTCTCTTGATGGACCCTAGGGCGAAAAGTGTAGATCCGTCCAATAGGGAGATGAAGTGTAGGACTGGGGGTAGCTCCTGGGCGGAAATCGTCACCGGGGAGCTCGTCTGGCAATACACTTGAACTTTGTATAGTGCCGGCTGGGCGAGAATAGTCGATCGGCTAGCTAAACCAATAAGACACTTGAAGTTTGTATAGTGCCGGCTGGACCGAGAATAATCAATCGGCCAGCTAAACCAATAACAATGAAGGGCGAATCCAAAAGTGTTTGTGAGGCAGATACAACTCCACACTCTTCCACAGAAGGCCAAAATGTCACCACTTCCCAATACTTAATACCGTGTTCAAAACACGGGCGACTTGATGTGAGTATACGAAGTCGCCGCGACTCCCGGTCAGGGGACTTCCGGAGGGTTAAACTTAACCTTCCCCGGGTAAACCAATAACAGCAAGAGGAGACCTTGTTAGCCCTCTGCCGTGAACCAATAAAAGCGACTTGTGTCTA
>MIQA02017708.1:0-12826 GCA_001887855.2 Sclerospora graminicola | reverse complement strand
AATAGGAAACTTGAAGTTTGTATAGTACCGGCTGGACCGAGAATAATCGATCGGCCAGCTAAACCAATAACAATGAAGGGCGAATCCAAATGTGTATCCACAGAAGGCCAAATGTCACCACTTACCAATACTTAATACCGTGTTCAAAACACGGGCGACTTGAGGTGAGTATACGAAGTCGCCGCGACTCCCGGTCAGGGGACTTCCGTTGGGTTAACTTAACCTTCCCCGGGCAAACCAATAACAGCAAGAGGGGACCTTGTTAGCCCTCTGCCGTGAACCAATAAAAGCGACTTGTGTCTAAAAAAGCGAAACGTATACTGATTTATCCTATGTCCAATACTCCCTTTGTGTAACCTACCTCAAATAACACGCCTGACCAGTCATGTACCTTACCCACGCAACCCGGCTAACTCCGACTCTGTGTACCGGTACGGCCGGTACACCAACCCCAAATGGTACCAACCCGGCCGGTACACTGAACCCATATGGTACCAGACCGAATGGTACATTGTACCCGACCGGCTCGGCCGGATAGCCACCCATCCGCGCCCCTCGGCCGCTGACGCTAGCAGTCCCTTGGCAGCCCTTCCTACGTTCCCGGTGCATACTCTTTCCACTAGAACAATCCTCTTCTTCCGGGCTCCTTCCACTCCATCCTTACGAACAGTCCGCCATCTTGGCCGTCCGCCATCCGCGCCTCGGCCGTCCAACCTCCATAGTCCTTCCGTCTGCTCAGCTCATTTATCCGACTATCCTCGCCCGCCGACTTGGTTTCCAGCCAGGCACCGCCCGACCTCCTACCAGGGTGCCGGGCAGTCCCAAATTACATCTTATTCCTGGCCGGTCTGGGCATCCGGCTTAGGGTAACATTTCGGCCAATCCGGTGCGAGCATCCATCATCATTAGTCCGTTAACTTCGGGAGCACTTCACCACAGCCGCCCCTGAGCCTTGTCGCAGCCGCACAACGGTTGAGGCACGCGCTCATCACATTTCCCACACTTCGATTTTCCACGCCTCTATGTCTGATCGTAACAACGCCCCCATTGCTCCTGTGCCGGGCCACTCCCCAGTCAATACCCAGCTATCGGCCGTAGGACCGGATGCTCATCAGGCCGGCCCAGAGCATCGCCCCGGGCAACCTGACCTGGCCGCTCTGCAAGCTCAAGTCGCTGCGTTGACCGCTCGCGTGGCCAGTCTAGAACAAGCGAACACCGATTTAGCTGCGACCGCCCGGCTGGCTAGCCAGCAAGCAGACGAATCTCGGGTCCGGGAAGTCCTAGCGACTTTTCAGTCTCGCGACCGGATTGGCCAGCTGGAAAACGAGAACCCCGACCTTCTCCAAGCGAGAGATCGCCTCCGAAAACAGTCGGACTCACAGCGTGTCCAAAACCAGAAAGTCATGGCTGCCTTGAAAATCCAAAGTAAGTACCTTCCGTTTGTTCTGGTTCGCCTCCCACTCATTCGCTCCGTGTATGCTCTTAGACCAAAACGTCATGAACCTCCGTGTCTTGATGATCGAGTCTTTCCAGACTGCGCGTGAGTTGACGGCGCGCTACGACGGCTATATCAAGCTCTCCCAACGGTTGGAAGGTGCGCAGCAGGAACTGGGCAAGTTGGAGGTTCGCCGGATCCGTCTTGCTAAGAAGCTAACCAAGTACCAGAAGGCGCTATATCAATCGGCCGATGCATCGGCCGACCTTAAGCGCCGGGTCCAGGAGCTTGAGGCCGCATACGCTGAAACCCAATCGGGTGTGTGTGACGCCCGGGAGGCGTTCACTCGGCTTGCGGAAGAGCGTGCGGATTGCTTTTCTTCTCTCCAGGAAGATCGGGCTCGTCTAGCAGCTTCGGCGGCCCGGGTGAGAGGTCTCATGAAGGGTCCTGCTCCCATCCGGGAGGCTATCAGGCATCTCCTTGAATTGGCCTGTCCGCGGGACCCTGGTCAGGCCGCTTCCGCCACGCCCCTTCTTCCGTCCGCTGCTAATTCCGCCGCGGCCGCTCAGACATCTGACGCGGGAACTCCCGCCCCTGGTCCAGCGACTGGTGATACGGGAAAAGTTTCTCGCTTACGGATTTGGAATACTACCCAGGACCCTAACCCGCCGCCAGCGCCAGTCAACCAGCAGGCGGCTTCTCCCCTGTCCACTGAAGATCCGCCTGGGCACAAAGGCAAGCGCCGATCCAGTCGGGTTGCGTCGCTTCAAGGCCCCGTGGCAGCCAAACGGCCCAAACGGTCCGCCGCGCCGGTGAGCGCGGCTCTGGTCCATGGGGAGAGCGGGCCGAGTCCTAGGCCCACTTCGATGTCGGCTCCACCGGCTTCAGGAAAGTCCCCCCGTCTTCCTCGCGCTGCCAGATCTTCGTCGAAGGCTCCGACTACTCCGGCTCTCCTTAGCGTCTCCCCTCATGATCCCCAAGGTCCATCCACCGCCTCTCCTGATGGAGAAGAAGCGTCTGGCCTATCGGGGCTGGATTCTGACGAGGCTACCACTGAGGACTTTGAGGAATTGCCTTCCCCAGACCCCTTCGCCTTCGACGAGAACGAGTCCAAGGAATCCTCGGAGGAGTCTCCTCCGTTGTGGATTCCCCGCCGGAAGGTCATGACGGCCCTCGAACTGGCCGCGGCGGTCCCTTGGTCAAAGGCGCAGTTGGAAGGTCTGCGTATCCAAGACCTCACTGGCGCCTTGGTCACCAAGTCGTTGACTCGTCCGCCGCTGTGGATATTCCCACCGGCCCTCGCCGTGCCCAAGGCCGAGGACTGGAATGCCAAGCTTGTGGCGATTGGGCCGCTGAACGCAATTCTGTCACAGGAGCCTTGGGCCATACTGGCGACAGAGATGCCGGACATCGGCCTGCCTCGTGCTGGCTGGTTCGCGGAATTGCGGGAAGTCTGCAAGGAGTACCTCTCCCGGTATGGACAATCCATCTGGGAGTCAACTCATCACCTTTGCATTTCTGTTGCCGCCGGGCGCGAATCTCCCGAGCTAGCCAAGTACTGGATCGACCGCAAGAACCGTCGCAAACGCGCGACTGAAGGCTGGGCTAAGGTCTTCAACTTCGTAGTCGATGGAATCCAACGCGGCCACTGCGACCTGGACATTTTCCTCCACCCGATCATGCTACATCTGGCCAACCGCCGCGTGGAGAAGAGCGGGATCTCGGCCGAAGGCGGGACTTGGTATCCAGGTTTGGGCAAGTGTCAGGTTCCCACTCTCCAAGCTTCTCTCGATGCGCTCGACCAGCAAGATCCATGGCGTAACCAGTTTCGGCAGGATCCCGATCGTCACCCTGGCCTCCGCGTACCCCGACTCCGGAACAAGTTTCGCTGAGCTTCGTCAAGGGTGTCCCACGAAGCTAGCCTTGCATACATCGTCTTCTTTATTTGTTACTGGCTGTTAACCTCGATAATACACTTTTCTTTCCATTTTTTACGTAAGAAACCGCTTGCTCATCTTCTTCGTCTGACTTCTCCCATCCGGCACCATACTGAATCGAAGACAACTCCGGAAAACCACTCCATCCGGCACCATACTGAATCGAAGACAACTCCGGAAAACCATTCCATCCGGCACCATACTGAATCGAAGAAAACTCCGGAAAACCATTCCATCCGGCACCATAATGAATCGAAGACAACTCCGGAAAACCCTTCCATCCGGCACCATACTGATTCGAAGATAACTCCGAAAAAAAGACCGATCGGACCCGACTAGCTCCATCCACCGATTACTCGGCTGAGTGGTGTTATCTGGTCCGGCCGTGCCTGTTGCCCTGGGGCCGGGTGGACTAGTTCTCTGTCCCACCTTCTTCGTGGGTCTGCATAACCCCGAAGCGATTCCGGCTAGTCCGCCGGCGGTCGAACTCCCTCATTAGAGCTCCGCAATTTAAGTCTAGCTCGTCCACCCACGACTGCTCCTCGCAATTTTTCCACTGCACGAGAAACTCCCTGTGAATCCGCCCAAACCGGGTTTTCCGCCCGTTCCGGACGTCCAAAATTTCTTCTACCTCGTATTCGTCCGGGTCTAACGGCTTGTCCCAACTGTCCTCCGGCAGCAGGGCTTCATCGAAGTCTAACCGATCATTTTCCCCTGCAAGGCGTATATTCGGGCGGTCCGGGAAGTGCTTCGCCAACTTCAACTTGGAGACATGTACTATCGGGAAAACGCTGTATTCCGTACCGGCCGTGACCAGCTTAACTGCATGATCCCCGACCAGTTCTGCCACTCGGAAGGGGCCATGCCACATATGCGCCAGCTTCCGCGCATAGCCTTCCTTGACCCGATCCAGATACAGCCACACCCGGGAGCCGGGCTCAATGCTGTGTTCTCCGGCGCGGTCGTTGTTTTGGTCAGCGCGATCCTTGATTGCTTGTCGGAGGCGTTCGTTTACTTGTTCCCTCGCCAGTGAGTAGTGGCGCTGCACTTCCATCCTCCAGCGGCGAGCGTCTCTGTCCCGGCTTCTGGTGCACTCTATTGGTATGGCGGCTTCCAAGGTGGATCGGGGATCCCATCCGTAAGCCAGATAAAAAGGGGTGTCGCCCCTTACCCGATCGTACGACGAGTTGAGGGCAAAAACCAGTCTCTCGGCATATTCGTCCCAGTCGCATTGGTCCGCCTCCACCACGTACATCTTGAGGGCCCTGGTTAGGGTCTGGACCATCCTTTCAGCCTTTCCATTCGCCTGCGGGCGGTAAGCCATAGTGGCGCTCTGCTTCTGTCCTAGGATCTTATTGAAAGCTCGGAATACGTCTGCCATAAATCCGGGCTCGCTATCGTGCCGGATGACCTCGCTCGCCCCGAAACGCCTGAACACACATTCTTCGTAACTTTGTGCAACCTGTTGGGCGGTACGGGTGGAACTAGCCTTTGCTATAACCAGCCCGGTAAACAAATCCGTCCAGATCAGCAACTCCGTATACCCATTTCGAGATTTGGGTAAGGACGGGATATGGTCCATCGCGATGACTTGAAACGGATAAGTGGCCTGTATGTTTCCAGGCGACCGTCCTCTGATGGTCGGCCGGCCTTTCCCGGTTTCGCAATCTGGACAGCTCCCCACGTAGGCCTGCACGCTACGGTAAAGCCCCCGCCAGTGGAAATGTGTTTTGACCTTGTGATATGTCCGGCCGATGCCCTGATGCCCCCCTTCCAAGCTCACATGGTAGTGATGGAGAATATCCGGTTGTAGAGTAGCGGGTATGACTAGCCGAGCTGATCTATCTCTCTCGATTTCCGGCTGGTCGGCGTCTCGGTAGAAGAACAGTAGCCCGTTTTCGTCCACTTCGTAATCCGGGGCCAACTTGAAACATTCCTTAGCTTGTTCGGCGGTCAGTTTATTCACTTCTCCGTTAAGGTACGCCTTGAGATCCACTATCCACGCTTCCTCGTTCTGCGCTTGGAGAATCCGCTCTGCTCGCAACTGTTGAACTATCCCCTCGGTCATTGTTTCTGGGGATAATGGGCCATCGGCCGAAGAACGACGCTTCTGCGATCGGGTAACGGCGTTCACCCGGATTGTCTCCTCCATGTTGGCTGGATGGATGATCTCGGGCAACCGGTTGATCTCCGTCAGGTCTGATAACAGAGCCGGATCGGAAACCGTTACTCCCACGTTGTCGCGCATGGCCCGCGTAGCCAAGTGATCCGCGCTCTTATTCCAGTCTCGTTTGACGTGCAGCAATTCGTGTTCCGGCCATCTCCGCAAGGCGGACATAACTCGATCATTTAACAGTCTCAGCCGCGGCGCCTTGCAATCTATCTCTCCGGTGATTTGTCGGATCACTAGGTTGGAGTCACCGCATATGATGATCCGCCCCTGTGTCCGGTCAGCCAACAGATCCAGAGAAAGCAGCAGTCCTCTATACTCCGCTTCGTTCACCGTGATGCCAGGCGTGAAATCCGAGGCGGCCGCGACCACTTTCCATTCGGGCAGCTTCCACAAAATGGCACTATAGGCCCCGACCCCTTTCTTTACACTCGCCGACCCATCGAAACTCAAAACCATTAGCTCCTCCGTGGGTCCCACGGTTGGCGGCGGCAACACGATAGTTTGTCGAGGCTGCTTCCGAGGTGCGATCGCTATCAGGGCTTCCTCTACTTCTGCCCTGGGGGTAATGCTGGCAGCCAGTGTGCCCAGTATTTCCTCTTCCCCTTTAGTACACTTAATAACTTCGAGGGACCACTGAGACAACAGAGCCGCCCATCTGCCCAGCCGGCCGTCAATCCCATTCGCCGTCAGGAGCCACGATAGGGTCGACCGTCTAGATAGTACCTTGATAGGCCGAGACACCAGCATCGTATAACACACATCTAAGATCCTTAATAGAGCCAGAACTTCTTTATCCACCAATCCGTAATTAACTTCATTAACTTTCAGGGTCCGGCTGGTGAAGGTCACGGGACAGTACACTCCATCATGATCTTGCACGAGAGCGGCCGAGATGGCCCACTTGTTAGCGTAGATAATGACCACCGGAGTCTTATTAACATCGAAATGTTTCAGGACCGGTGTGGTCGCCATCTTCGCCTTTAGCATGCCAAAAGCCACCATCGCTCGGGTCATATGGTCATCCGGGCCGGCCGCGCCGGGGTCCGGCGGCCGGTCGCTTGTCTGGGCAGGCAAGGGCGCTTCCCCATTGGCTGAACTATCCAAAAAGGGCGCTTCCCCATTGGCTGAACTACCCGAAAAGGGCGCTTCCCTATTGGCTGAAATGACCGAAAAGGGCGCTTCCTCATTGGCTGAAATTGCCGACCCGGCCCGCGTCTCCGCTTGCCTATCCTGCTCTCTCAGCTTATGGTAATCCACCTCCCGCAACTCATACAAGACCGCCGCATAGACTGCAAATCCTCGATGAACCGACTGTAATAATTCAGGCTGCCCAAAAAGGATTGCATAGCCTTTAGGGATCGCGGGAAGGGCAGATTACTCAAGGACTCCAAATCCTTCGGGTTAGCCTCCAATCCGGCAATCGACACTTGATGACCCAGATAGGTTACCTTAGTCTTTCCCCAGAAACTCTTAACCACACTAATCGAAAGATTTCCACTTTTCACACGTAACCATCAGTTTCTCCACTTTGTCACACAATAAATCCCAGGTAGTTGCCGTAACGAGAATGTCATCAATGTAAGACCGCCGCCCCAAGACTGAAGGTTTTGGGTCGGGGTCCGGGTCACCTTCGGCGAACACATCCCCGACCAGAGCCGGATCTTGATCCGCCTTGATTTTGAAGTGTCCGTACAGCGCGTTATCTATCAACCGTTGATAAATCTGCGGAGCATTCTTCAGACCGAACGGCATCCGGTTCCACTCGAACAACCCGAAAGGCGTCACGAATGCAGAGATCTCCCGTGCACGATCAGTCATAGAGACCACCCAGAATCCACTGGCCATGTCCAATGAGCAATACCACAAAACTTTATCCAGGTCCTCCAACAGGTCGTTTATCAGCGGCATCGGATAAATCATCAGCTTAGTCAGCCGGTTCACCAGCCGGTAATCGATGCACAACCTTATATCCACCCCATTCTTCTTAATGATAATTACGATGGGCGAAGCCCATGGCGAGGTGGACGGCTGAATTATCTTGGTGGCTAGCAAACCCTTGATAAGCTCTGACAGCTTTTCCCGATATTGGGGGGGCGACTCTTCGGCATCTCTGTGCTACCGGCTTGGCACCTCCCACATCGATATCACAAACCGCCCCATGGGCGGCCGGAGGAAGGGCGTTCCCTGGTCCGATCAACAGATGTCGTCTTTTCCATATAATATCCTTCAATCTGCTGATCTCCTCCGGGGTGTTCACATCCGGGTCTCCCACTTGCAGATCGTCGATAGTGACTGCTGGGGGGCAAGGGGTCACCTCAGGTAGCACCGCCATCTGTTCTTCCATGCCTTCAACATATAGTTCGCCCCCTTCATGAATGCAGACTTGATCGGCTTCGGCCGCTTCGGGATCCTGCTCGGCCGGCTGGGCCGATCCGCCTTCGGATACTTCCGAATTCTGCTCGGCCGGCTGGGCCGATCCGCATTCGGCTATTTCCGAATCCTGCTCGGCCGGCTGGGCCGATCCGCTTTCACTTCGGTCGTCACAACCGTCATCGGGGCTGACCGTATATGCAACTCTGCTTGGTCCTTTCTCCCGACTCTGTCGTTCGTCCGTCTCCCTCCGAGTGGGCAAAACCAGTTCCGCGATCGGGGCGTAGCTTCGGTCAATACGTTCAGCCGGATCCGGCGACGGCCGGTTCCGCGTCAATATTTTAGTAGGGGTCCGGTACTCAGGCTTATCCACCATCGGAGTCTGGTCCTCTTCTAATTCTTCCTCTTCGCTGACCAGATCGGTGGTTGCCTGAAAAGCCAGGTTTTGCCACTCAATATAGCGTCTTGAACCAATAGTGACATAGCCCGGCCGGCGGGGCACTTTATCCTCGGCCAGCCACATTCCAATAATCACATCTCCATGCAAGGTGAGGGGTTTTTCAGAGATGTTGGTCACGCTTATGAAGTTGAGATGTCCACTCCCTTTAACCACAGATGGTACCCAGCACTCGCCCCTTGTCAGCCATAACTTACTCCGTCGGTCGTGCGGTCGTAACATTACTTCCACCGCCTTTCCCACTGGCACTGTTACAAACTGACCTAGCTTGAGGAACTGGACGTAGGCGCCATATAAGGGCCGCCGGCCGGCCAGCTGGATCTGTACTTCGTCCGGCAACGTCAATGTTCCATGCGATAAGTCCAGCCGTATACCGGCCGGGACCATAAAATCCATACCCAAAATTGCATCCTGCCCGGCCAACTTGCCTACCCAGGCGGTAAAGTAATATACCAACGACCCAGCTAACGTAATCTTGACTCTTGTCCTTCCTTGGGTCATGTATGAGCTTTCTCCAATGCCGATACATTCCTGCCGCTTCGTCTCGTCTATCTCACACCCCACCTTACGAGCAAAGGTTGTGTCTACGATAGACACTTCTGCGCCAGAATCGAACAGCATGGTAGCTTTCTGGTTATTGATTTTTCCATCCGCCTTGGCCTGCTTGAACCATTTATCCGGCGAGTGATACTTCCAATAACCTCGCGAGTCGCCAGGTAACAAGTTCAATTCCATTCGCACTTCAGACCGGGAATACTCATCCGTCCGTATACTGCTCACCAGGAAGGGGTCAGCCGTACCGGCCGGGGACCGGGTGACGTTATCGTCAAACTTACATGTATTGTCGGTTATCCTTTGCTTTGCTTCTTGATTATCCTCTTTACCGACATATGCATAGATACTAACACTAGACCGCTCGGCTCAAACCAGATTCCAACCTGGCGAGCGATCTAGCTTAACATCTTTTCCGCTCCGGGCGGCAACATTCCAGAATGCTTGGTCGGGACGTACCACTTCTTCAACAGGTTGTAAAATTCTTCCATTGGGCACAGTCCCGCCTCATGCACCTCCCCGCAAGCCTTACACGTGAACAGACAGTGTTCTGCCGGGTGTCCCTTCCTCTCGCACTTCTTGCACGTCAGCCGCTTCCAGCAGCTCCGGTCGTCATGCTTGATGGACCCACAGTGAGTGCACTTGCGCTTAGGGTAATCCTGGTCAGCTCGAGCCGGAAAACCCTTCGACTGACCGGAATCGGCTGGCAGCCTGGACGGCTGACTGGCTTCTGCCGAGAAAAGGTACCGATACTGTTCCTCCTCAGACTCGCCCCCAGATCGCTGATACTCCTCTTCCGAGCTAGTCGCGTCTGACTCTCGGGCGACCATGCGGACGGCTCGGGCCGTCCTGGTAGATGGTGGCCGGCCTCCTTGCTCCGCGTTAAATCGGGACTTGAAACGGCCGGTTCCAACTGCCGCCTTGGGGCCTTGCTTCTTCGCCCTTAGGTACGTGCGCAACGTCACTTCCAGCTCCGTCGTATTCTTCAACCGCAGTAACGCCAGCTGGTCTGCCAGCTCCCGATCGTCCAACGTGCTGATGAAAAGTTCCACGTGTTCGCGGGCAGCTTCCGACCGGCTGGTATCTTCTCTAACGGGAATATCCGCTCTCATGCCGGCGACATTTAAACGATGGAGATACTCCAGGGGGGTCTCATCCGGTCGCTTCTTGGAGTGGAAATATTGTCGCGCCGCTGACATTCCGGCTCCGCAGTATTGCTCCTCGAACGCACCGGCCAATCCCCTCCAATTTCCTCGGGTTTCCCGGCTGAGTTGTTGGATCCAGTGTTTCGCCGGGCCCTTCATCAAATCCCCGAAGATCAGGCATTTCTCATAGTCCGACGTCCGGTCTCTGAGAAATGCCGACTTCGTCTTGCTCAACCATCCTCGGCCTGGTCCACGTCCGCGTCGCGTCCGGTGAAGTCTTTCAGCTCGGACGTGGCCGACATTCGCACCCTCGTGATCGCTCCTGAATCCGCGTCAAACGCTTGGGCCGAAGCCATATGGGCTTGGCGGGACATCCCCAGATCCAGGTCATCCGGATCGTAATGGTACTTGGCCGACCTGACGGATTCCATATCCACGTCGCTGAGGGACAGCTTCCTGTTCGTTGGCCGACGTCCGGTCCGGCGACCTGTCTGACGGCTCGGCGGGGCGGCATGGGGTTCACTTTGCTTGGACCGCACCGACTCCATATCTTCATCACTCGGCTCCCTCGCATAGTACTGGACTGGTTCGGGGGCCTGTGTTCCACGACGAGCGGGCTGGTCCGGCGACTTCGGACTGCCGCGGCTGGCGCTCAGCCGACGTTGCTCTTCCAAGTATCGCTCCATCATCGCCGAAAACATGTTTTGCAGGTGATCCGGCACCTGAGGAGCGACTTGAGGGGCGACTTGAGGGGCGGCTTGAGGGGCGATTTGAGGGGCAGCTGGGCTGCTAGATTGGAATTCTTTCTTAATCCGCCCATCCGCGTCCTCGTCTTCCTTCTTCGGTTCTGGATCCGCCGTCGCTGTCCGCCAGGCCCGTACGCTGTACAGGCCGGCGTCCTTCCTCTCGGGCGTACCCGGATCCTCACGTCCTCCAAGTCTCACGGCTGTCGCCACACGTGCTGCTCCCCTTGGGCCAAGCGTCATGCGAGTGATACCCACCGATGAATCCGATGAGTCCGCTTCCGAAGGGGCAGACTCGTACTGCGAAGAGCCTGAGTGTATACCGGCCGGTTTGCTTGTCGCCGGCGGCGTGGACGGCGCCTCTCCAGTCGTAGCTGTCATCTTTTTCGACGGCGGCGAGCAACCCACTAGCGGTACCAAGTGGTCGTGCAGGGCGCTGGACGCCTCCTTCAACTTGTCCATCTTCAGATCAAACAACTCGTTCGGATCAAACACGCCGGCGTTGATGCCGGCTTGTTTGAGTTGGTCGAATAGTCCTCTAATGAGGGACACGTGGCCGTCTGAGAGAGTTGGGGGAGAGACGGACCTTTTAATCCGCCTATGATCTTCGGCCGTGTTATTTTTAGTACCTTATCCGTCCGCAAGAATTGCCCCAACTCGTGAAGATGGAAAGCACGCTCCAAGTCGATATCGTCGATAGGCCGTCCTGCTTCTCTTCTTCCTCTTCGAAGCGCGGTTTGTCTTTGTAGGTCGGATAATCCAATTCCTGCCAATCCGGTTTCTTTAGGGGTAGGGGGGCCAGATCGCGACTTGGTCCCGATCCGGCCGGCTTCCCACTCCGGTCGTATTCGACTTCCGCTTTTTCTTCCTTTATCTTTTCTTTTATATCCAAAATATGCATTCGTTCGTTAGGATCATGGTCGGAACCATGATCCTTCCTCGGACTATGGTGACTTGCACCATAGTCCGATCCGGCTCCATCCGTGTAGCGGCCGGCACTGCCGTAGGTAGTACCATAATCCGCCCCCGGCGGAGCCTCTAGGGGAGTAACTTCTTCTTTAATGTCAACCTCGAACTCCCCCAATCCGAGGCGACCATCGCATCCTTCCATCTTCAGCAGCATTGGGGGCGAAATGCCTTCCCCCAATGCACCCGACACAACATCATCAACAAATTTGACAGGTTTAGGTCTTTCGCCCGCTAGGGACTCGCGGTGATATCCAGGGTCACCAAGAGATCCGGGCACGCGCACCATTGTGGTGTAGTCGCGCTCAGAAAATCTTCCTGAGACGCGATCACCCACGGGGGTCCCAGACGACTGACTACCGGAGGGGGTACTCCGTCCATCCGAGTCATGATCCGATCCGGCTTGAGGCCGGCTGGATCGGTCGCTTCCATCCGCTTGATCGCGACTGCTCGAATGTTGCATGTTAAAAGCTCACCTTGTGTACCCGTCAGTACTGGGTGGTTAGCTCTCTTGATGGACCCTGAGGCGAAAAGTGTAAATCCGTCCAATAGGGAGATGAAGTGTAGGACTAGGGGTAGCTCCTGGGCGGAAATCGTCACCGGGGAGCTCGTTGGGTAATATATTTGAACTTTGTATAGTGCCGGCTGGGCCGAGACTAGTCGATCGGCCAGCTAAACCAATAGGACACTTGAAGTTTGTATAGTACCGGCTGGACCGAGAATAATCGATCGGCCAGCTAAACCAATAACAATGAAGGGCGAATCCCAAATGTGTATCCACAGAAGGCCAAATGTCACCACTTCCCAATACTTAATACCGTGTTCAAAACACGGGGCGACTTGAGGTGAGTATACGAAGTCGCCGCGACTCCCGGTCAGGGGACTTCCGGTGGGTTAACTTAACCTTCCCGGGCAAACCAATAACAGCAAGAGGGGACCTTGTTAGCCCTCTGCCGTGAACCAATAAAAGCGACTTGTGTCTAAGAAAGCGAAACGTATACTGATTTATCCTGTGTCCAATACTCCCTTTGTGTAACCTACCTCAAAT
>MIQA02017706.1:0-10785 GCA_001887855.2 Sclerospora graminicola | reverse complement strand
TGCTTGAATCCGGGTCTTCCAGACGTCAAAATTGTCGGAGCCGGTCAGGCGAGGAAAATCGGATGAGGTGGAGCTTGGGCTCATAACCTGTTGAAGTGATAGCACGTTGCGCGTAGAAGTAGTGAAGGTAGAGGAAGAACTTGCTTGAAAGCAGGCAAAAAGAATTATATTTACTTTTATCAAGGACACTAAGCATTATGTCTGTAGAGACATTCATGTAGAGTTCCTATACCTCAGTAGAAACATTAACACTTAATGTATATATGCACATATAAGTGCAAGTGTAGCGGATGCAATGCCACTTATTCTCTTATGTGTTTATTCTTCAAAGAGTTCCAAGGGTAATGCTTCCTTATTAGATAAGAGAGGTAATTTTTATAAAGGGTAAATGTACTGCGTACAAGCCATTTACCCTCTGGATTGGATCAGTACATTTATGTAATTTTTTAATTTTAAATTGGCATTTGTCCGTATGGGTCTGAAAAATATTTTATTAAGCACCAGCAAGTCAAACCTCCAATTAAGTTTGACAAGCACTCATTGGCATCTCGTTGAGCTTGCGTTGCACCCCGGATCGGAAATACTCCTCGGATAGTTTCGGCCCAGCAGTAATGGCTCTTACGAAACAGACCGCAGAGGAGTCAACGGGGGAAAGGGGTGAGATGGAGCTTAATCATAAGCTCGCGGCATTAAAGAAGCCTTCGTGGAGTAGTCATCATTGAGTATGTATAAAAGTTTGCCATTTACCTTTTTTTTTAATTGTTTAAATATGTCAATTTGGTTTGTAAACTTCACAGTGTGCGTAGAAAAATCTTAGGCTGTTCAAGCTTTTCATTTTGTTTATGTATGACAAATTTGGTTAGGGAAAACCTCACATAGTTTGCGTAGGAAAACCTTAGGTTGTTCATGCTTTTCGTTTTGTTTAAGTATGTCAAATTTGGTTAGTATACCAGGGAAAACCTCACAAAGTTTGCGTAGGAAAACCTTAGGTTGTTCATGCTTTTCGTTTTGATTAAGCATGTCAAATTTGGTTAGTATACCAGGGAAAACCTCACAGAGTCTGCGTAGGAAAACCTTAGGGATATTGTCTATTTGTTCTTTATGCTTGTATCGACTTTTTATTACCAGTTGTCACGCCAAGTTTATTTCTCAAATAAATGAATTGAGGCTTTGGAAGTGCCTTGGTAAAAATATCGGCTATCATGTCCTTTGTATTGCAATATGTAATAGCAAATTGTTGTTGTTCTACTTTTTCTTGAACGAAGTGATAGCGTATATCGATATGCTTAGATCTACCGTGCAATTCAGGATTATTCGCAAGTTTAATACAACTTTGGTTGTCTTCGTGAATTATTGTTGGCTTTGTGGATTGAAATCCAAGTTCACTTAGCAGGGTCTTTAGAAATATTACTTCCTGCATGCAGTGACAGAGTGCAATGTACTCAGCTTCAGTTGTGGATAGAACCACAGTGTGGTGTTTTCGAGAAAGCCACGATATCGGACTTTTACCGATCATTGTCACAAAACCACCTATTGATCGTCGGGTATCTGAACAGCTCGCATAGTCAGAGTCTGAAAAAGCAGTAAGACTGTCCGTGAGTTGACGGGTAGTCTGCTGGATGGTTCCACCCAGAGTTAGTCCGTGGCTTTTTGTGCCATGTAGGTATCTGAAACCTCGAACTACTGCTTTCCAGTGTTCTTCTCCAGGGTTGGAGAGGTATTGACTTACTTCTCTCATGTAGTACGCAAGATCAGGGCGAGTGCCTATCATAAGATACATGAGGCTGCCGACTGCCTCGCGATATGGAATGTCTTTCATCATATTTCTATCAGCTTCCGTTTGAGGGCTCATGGCACTAGACAGTTTAATGTTGCGGTCAACTGGTGTAGTGACGGGATACGTTACAATATTTTTAAAGCGATCCAGGACCTTAGTTGCACATTTCTCTTGGTGAATGAAGATTGTTCGGTCTTTGCGGTTCCGCTCTATGGACCACCCGAGCAAGTACTTCACCTCCCCTAAATCTGTCATATTGAATCTCTGCTTCAGGGCAGATTTGATTTCAGTGACGAGGGCAGGTGTTGGAGCGATGATCAGAAGATCGTCAACATAGACTGCAATATAGCATGTCTGGTTATGGAGCGATCCGACAAAGATACATCGATCTTTGATGAGACGTCGGAATTTGATGCTCTCCAGGAATTTCGCGAGGGTTTGATACCAAACACGCGGTGCCTGTTTGAGTCCATACAAGCTCTTCTTGAGCTTGCACACCAAATGCTCTTTTCCTGGGATTGTAAATCCCTCAGGTTGCTCCATATAAATTTCTTCATCAAGAAAACCATTGAGAAAAGCAGTCTTCACATCCATTTGGTGAATTTCATAGTTAAGGATTGCTGCAATAGTAAGAAGAAGACGAAGGACTTCCATTCGTAGCACAGGGGCAAAAATTTCTGTGTAGTCAATACCAAACTGTTGGAGAAAATCTTTTATTACTAATCGAGCTTTAAATCGATCTACTTCGCCGTTGCCGTTGTATTTGACAACCCAGACCCATCGGTTTCGAAGTACTTTCCTTCCCGATGGTCGAGGGACAAGTGTCCATGTGCCGTTGTCATCATTGGACTTGATCTCAGATTGAGCAGCATTGAACCAGTCTTCAGCATGAGAAGATGTCATAGCTTCACAGAATGTACGCGGCTCGGCAATATAGCGAATAGCTAGAAGGGTGTATATGAGATTGGCTCGACGATGTTCGTCTGCAATGTCCTCAGAACCATTTAAAAGAGGAGCGGGCTTTTCAAAGGTAACGTCATTTCGTTGACCTATGTGATCAAACTTGCGCTTGGTGCCTCGTTGGGATGGTTGTGTAATAAAGCTATATGTTTGCTCGTTTCGGTACAAAGCATCAGCCAAGGATGGCAAGTGAAGTGATTTAACCGCTGGTGTAGATGCAGCACATTCTGTAGGCTGATGGGTTACATTATAGGGTGTCGTAGGCAATATAATACGATCGGTATATGGGGAAGTTTCATCCCTAATAGGTTGTTCTAGCTCTGTTGATCGATTTATTGATCTATCTAATCCTGGTTCTGTTGGCAAAAATGCCAAGGAGGGGAATACGGTTTCATCAAAGGTAACATCACGGCTGTAGATAATCTTGCCAGTGGAAACATTAAGTAATCGAAAACCACGCTTATGGTCGGGTAGACCGAGGTACATGCATATAGTAGCACGCGGATCTAGCTTGTCCCGATGTGATTCTGGGACGTGGACAAAAGCTTTGCATCCAAAAACACGGAGATTCATGACGGAAGGTTTCTACCAAAGCTCATATGGCATTTATTATTTGTAACAGAGCTGGGGGTCATGTTCACCAGGTCGGTAATGTGGCGAACGCATTCAGCCCATAATTCACGAGGTAAATTTCCATCAAATAGGGTAGCCCGAAAGCGTTCCATATAGGTGCGCATTCTTCTTTCAGCTACGCCATTCTGTTCAGGCGTGTATGCCATCGTAAATTGTGTTTTGGTTCCATATTTGTCCCACAGCGTCCGACCAAGTTTTTCATACTCTTTCGCATTGTCAGCTTGGAGAGTTTTAATTTCAGGGTCATAATAAATGGACGTGTATTCGACAGTGTGAACGTCAGAGCTAAAAACGTTAAGTGCCTTGCGGCGAAAGTCTTCGTAGCATTCATATAATTCTGAACGAACTTTGATAATATATGTGACTGCGAAACGCGTACAGTCATCAATAAAGATTAGAAAATAGCGACAACCGGTTAGACTTGGTGTCGGCATTGGACCACATATATCACTATGAACCTTTTCAAGAGGAAATTTTGCACGTTCAACGATTTTATTTAGATTAAATGGTTGACGGTGTGACTTTGCTAGTGAACATGAAGAACATGTAATATCTAGTTGCGATCCTACTCCATCGAGTTCATGATCGATGATCGCTTCATTCTTAGGCAAAGCCTGTAATATACGAAAGTTAGGATGGCCCATTCGTTTATGTAATCGTAAAATGGCTGACTTACCATGAAGGGTGATCAGAGCCGTCGGGTTGCTAGTCGATGTCGACTTCGGACTTGCCATGAATTGGTACAAGTCGGCATGCGTGGCAATTTTGGCCTTCACGCTAAAATGTTGACTCGTATTAATCGCGCATTGCATGCGATTAAAAGAGAAGCGAAAGTCTTCCTTCACAGCCGCAGGCACCGAAAACAAATTGAACTTGAGTTCGGGTGCGTAGAGGACGTTGCGCAGCATGAGCGTCTGAGGTCGTCCCTTGGAATCAATGACCTTGAGGGAGATATCACCAATCGCTAGGATCGGGATTTGGTTTTTCCCACCCACAGTGATCCAGCCTGTATAAGGCGTTGTTGTCGTGAACCACGCTTGGTTATACGTCACGTGGCGCGTACAACCAGAGTCGATAGTCCAGACCGGATCAACATCCGTGGAAGTCATCTTGGCTGTCAAACCAAACGTCGACACAGTGGCGGCGGTAATGGCAATCATCGCGCTGTTGTTGTGACGGGACTGATGGTACCCATTGTTGCCTTGATTGAAATTGCTGTTGCCACCATTGTAGCCACCGTTACCATTGTTGTAAGCATCACTGCTACCATTGAAGGTGCGCTGTGGGTTGTAGCCGGAATTACCTTGGCTGTTTCCACGACCGGAATTTCGGTTGCCTTGACCGTATTCACGCTGACCAAAATTACGCCTGCCCCATTACTATTGCGGTTGGTGCCACGCGAGTATGGGTGTTGACGATTGTTGTGAACATTGGTCGAGTTGCGTCGGGTGCTCATCGCTCGGCAACTTGAAGTTGGTAGGGATAACCGTGTTTGGTTTCACCTGACCAATCGACATGTGCTTCACCAACACACGGCACGTAGCCATTGTGTGGTTTGAGCGATCACAATACGAGCATATGCGTCGACTGTCAGTGTTCGTACCCACAAGGGCTTGAGCACTTGCAACAGGAGCAGTTGATACCAGAGCACGTTCATTCTGGGTTTCAATACTTTCGGGTGTACCCCGGGATAGCGCGAATCTTTCTTGCGCGAGTTTTTTGGTCACATGGGACTCCAAGTTACTCTTAAGCTCTCGAAGAGGCAATATTTCACGGTTTCCGCGCCAAATGCGCATCTCACTCTCCCACAATGCAGGCATCGCGTTGAAGAGGAACACAGAGAAGACATTATCGTCAAAACTGTTGTTCAGTACGGTATTAAGACCGCTCATGGCGTCTTCGTACTTGAGAATGAACTCTGTCATGTCATCACCTTCTTGGTAACGAGCATTGTACAGGTAGTTCATAATACCGTAGGGATCACCGTAAGCCTTGGTGCCCTTGTATCGATCGCATATGGCTTGAAAAATATCATAAGCCTTGTCGAAACCCTTGACAATTCTGATATGCTTATCGTCAAGCGTCTTCATCAAGAATGACTTGACTTGAGCATTCAAGCGACGCGTCTGAGCAGCAGCAAGGAGAATCTTGTTTCTCGCTTTGGCTTTAGCCTTTGCCTTGGCTCGCGCCTTGGCTTTTGCTGCTTTTGCTCTTGCCTTGGCAAGCTTCCTGGCATTCAGTGTTCCAAAGGATTCAACTTGAGCAGAAGCTGGGAGCACAGGAGTTGCAGGCTTTGATACATCGTCGTTTCCATCTTGAACTGCCGAATCCTCGATGGTGAGTCGGCGGACGTTGGTTGATGCAACAAAATCTTCTTCATCGTCGTCGAGTTCTTGATCCGGTTCCACATTTTCGTCCTGCGAGTCATTTTCTTCAACATAGTTGGAATCCGAATCTGGATCATCGTCGGTGTCCGAAACCATGTCCTCGTCGTCATCGTCAACGACTGGGTTTAGCTCGTAGTTGGGGTCTTCAATGAATTGAAGCAGGTTCTTCCCGTCCAGGTATGCTTGAATCCGGGTCTTCCAGACGTCAAATTTGTCGGACCTGGTCAGGCGAGGAAAATCGGATGAGGTGGAGCTTGGGCTCATAACCTGTTGAAGTGATAGCACGTTGCGCGTAGAAGTAGTGAAGGTAGAGGAAGAACTTGCTTGCAAGCAGGCAAAAAGAATTATATTTACTTTTATCAAGGACACTAAGCATTATGTCTGTAGAGACATTCGTGTAGAGTTCCTATACCTCAGTAGAAACATTAACACTTAATGTATATATGCACATATAAGTGCAAGTGTAGCGGATGCAATGCCACTTATTCTCTTATGTGTTTATTCTTCAAAGAGTACCAAGGGTAATGATTCCTTATTAGATAAGTGAGGTAATTCTTATAAAGGGTAAATGTACTGCGTACAAGCCATTTACCCTCTGGATTGGATTCAGTACATTTATGTAATTTTTTAATTTTAAATTGGCATTTGTAGGAAAGGGCCCTTTTTTGAACCCCCAGTTAAGCTATGAATAAGCTTAACTGGGGGTTCAAATAGTGCAGTGGATATGCATCAACTTGGTAAGTCAGAGGTAGTGGGTTCGATCCTCACTCTGAACGTTCGGGGGTTCAAATAGTGCAGTGGATAAGCATCAACTTATAAGTCAGAGGTCGTGGGTTCGATCCTCACTCTGAACAAATTTAGGAAAGGGCAAATAAGTCAGAGGTCGTGGGTTCGATCCTCACTCTGAACAAATTTAGGAAAGGGCCCTTTCCTAAATTAAGCACCAGCAAGTCAAACCTCCAATTAAGTTTGACAAGCACTCATTGGCATCTCGTTGAGCTTGCGTTGCACCCCGGATCGGAAATACTCCTCGGATAGTTTCGGCCCAGCAGTAATGGCTCTTACGAAACAGACCGCAGAGGAGTCAACGGGGGAAAGGGGTGAGATGGAGCTTAATCATAAGCTCGCGGCATTAAAGAAGCCTTCGTGGAGTAGTCATCATTGAGTATGTATAAAAGTTTGCCATTTACCTTTTTTTTTAATTGTTTAAATATGTCAATTTGGTTTGTAAACTTCACAGTGTGCGTAGAAAAATCTTAGGCTGTTCAAGCTTTTCATTTTGTTTATGTATGACAAATTTGGTTAGGGAAAACCTCACATAGTTTGCGTAGGAAAACCTTAGGTTGTTTATGCTTTTCGTTTTGTTTAAGTATGTCAAATTTGGTTAGTATACCAGGGAAAACCTCACAAAGTTTGCGTAGGAAAACCTTAGGTTGTTCATGCTTTTCGTTTTGATTAGCATGTCAAATTTGGTTAGTATACCAGGGAAAACCTCACAGAGTCTGCGTAGGAAAACCTTACGGATATTGTCTATTTGTTCTTTATGCTTGTATCGACTTTTTATTACCAGTTGTCACGCCAAGTTTATTTCTCAAATAAATGAATTGAGGCTTTGGAAGTGCCTTGGTAAAAATATCGGCTATCATGTCCTTTGTATTGCAATATGTAATAGCAAATTGTTGTTGTTCTACTTTTTCTTGAACGAAGTGATAGCGTATATCGATACGCTTAGATCTACCGTGCAATTCAGGATTATTCGCAAGTTTAATACAGCTTTGGTTGTCTTCGTGAATTATTGTTGGCTTTGTGGATTGAAATCCAAGTTCACTTAGCAGGGTCTTTAGAAATATTACTTCCTGCATGCAGTGACAGAGTGCAATGTACTCAGCTTCAGTTGTAGATAGAACCACAGTGTGGTGTTTTCGAGAAAGCCACGATATCGGACTTTTACCGATCATTGTCACAAAACCACCTATTGATCGTCGGGTATCTGAACAGCTCGCATAGTCAGAGTCTGAAAAAGCAGTAAGACTGTCCGTGAGTTGACGGGTAGTCTGCTGGATGGTTCCACCCAGAGTTAGTCCGTGGCTTTTTGTGCCATGTAGGTATCTGAAACCTCGAACTACTGCTTTCCAGTGTTCTTCTCCAGGTTGGAGAGGTATTGACTTACTTCTCTCATGTAGTACGCAAGATCAGGGCGAGTGCCTATCATAAGATACATGAGGCTGCCGACTGCCTCGCGATATGGAATGTCTTTCATCATATTTCTATCAGCTTCTGTTTGAGGGCTCATGGCACTAGACAGTTTAATGTTGCGGTCAACTGGTGTAGTGACGGGATACGTCACAATATTTTTAAAGCGATCCAGGACCTTAGTTGCATATTTCTCTTGGTTAATGAAGATTGATCGGTCTTTGCGGTTTCGCTCTATGGACCACCCGGGCAAGTACTTCACCTCCCCTAAATCTGTCATATTGAATCTCTGCTTCAGGGCAGATTTGATTTCAGTGACGAGGGCAGGTGTTGGAGCGATGATCAGAAGATCGTCAACATAGACTGCAATATAGCATGTCTGGTTATGGAGCGATCCGACAAAGATACATCGATCTTTGATGAGACGTCGGAATTTGATGCTCTCCAGGAATTTCGCGAGGGTTTGATACCAAACACGCGGTGCCTGTTTGAGTCCATACAAGCTCTTCTTGAGCTTGCACACCAAATGCTCTTTTCCTGGGATTGTAAATCCCTCAGGTTGCTTCATATAAATTTCTTCATCAAGAAAACCATTGAGAAAAGCAGTCTTCACATCCATTTGGTGAATTTCATAGTTAAGGATTGCTGCAATAGTAAGAAGAAGACGAAGGACTTCCATTCGTAGCACAGGGGCAAAAATTTCTGTGTAGTCAATACCAAACTGTTGGAGAAAACCTTTTATTACTAATCGAGCTTTAAATCGATCTACTTCGCCGTTGCCGTTGTATTTGACAACCCAGACCCATCGGTTTCGAAGTACTTTCCTTCCCGATGGTCGAGGGACAAGTGTCCATGTGCTGTTGTCATCATGAGACTTGATCTCAGATTGAGTAGCATTGAACCAGTCTTCAGCATGAGAAGATGTCATAGCTTCACGGAATGTACGCGGCTCGGCAATATAGCGAATAGCTAGAAGGGCGTATATGAGATTGGCTCGACGATGTTCGTCTGCAATGTCCTCAGAACCATTTAAAAGAGGAGCGGATTTTTCAAGGAGAACGTCATTTCGTTTACCTATGTCATCAAACTTGCGCTTGGTGCCTCGTTGGGATGGTTGAGTAATAAAGCTATATGTTTGCTCGTTTCGGTGCAAAGCATCAGCCAGGGATGACAAATGAAGTGATTTTAACCGCTGGTGTAGATGCAGCACATTCTGTAGGCTGATGGGTTACATTATAGGGTGTCGTAGGCAATATAATACGATCCGTATATGGGGAAGTTTCATCCCTAATAGGTTGTTCTAGCCCTGTTGATCGATTTGTTGATCTATCTAATCCTGATTCTGTTGGCAAAAATGCCAAGGAGGGGAATACGGTTTCATCAAAGGTAACATCACGGCTGTAAATAATCTTGCCAGTGGAAACATCAAGTAATCGAAAACCGGGTAGACCGAGGTACATGCATATAGTAGCACGCGGATCTAGCTTGTCCCGATGTGATTCTGGGACGTGGACAAAAGCTTTGCATCCAAAAACACGGAGATTCATGACGGAAGGTTTCTACCAAAGCTCATATGGCATTTATTATTTGTAACAGAGCTGGGGGTCATGTTCACCAGGTCGGTAATGTGGCGAACGCATTCAGCCCATAATTCACGAGGTAAATTTCCATCAAATAGGGTAGCCCGAAAGCGTTCCATATAGGTGCGCATTCTTCTTTCAGCTACGCCATTCTGTTCAGGCGTGTATGCCATCGTAAATTATGTTTTGGTTCCATATTTGTCCCACAGCGTCCGACCAAGTTTTTCATACTCTTTCGCATTGTCAGCTTGGAGAGTTTTAATTTCAGGGTCATAATAAATGGACGTGTATTCGACAGTCCGAACGTCAGAGCTAAAAACGTTAAGTGCCTTGCGGCGAAAGTCTTCATAGCATTCATATAGTTCTGAACGAACTTTGATAATATATGTGACTGCGAAACGCGTACAGTCATCAAAAGAGATTAGAAAATAGCGACAACCGGTTAGACTTGGTGTCGGCATTGGACCACATATATCACTATGAATCTTTTCAAGAGGAAATTTTGCACGTTCAACGATTTTATTTAGATTAAATGGTTGACGGTGTGACTTTGCTAGTGAACATGAAGAACATGTAATATCTAGTTGCGATCCTACTCCATCGAGTTCATGATCGATGATCGCTTCATTCTTAGGCAAAGCCTGTAATATACGAAAGTTAGGATGGCCCATTCGTTTATGTAATCGTAAAATGGCTGACTTACCATGAAGGGTGATCAGAGCCGTCGGGTTGCTAGTCGATGTCGACTTCGGACTTGCCATGAATTGGTACAAGTCGGCATGCGTGGCAATTTTGGCCTTCACGCTAAAATGTTGACTCGTATTAATCGCGCATTGCATGCGATTAAAAGAGAAGCGAAAGTCTTCCTTCACAGCCGCAGGCACCGAAAACAAATTGAACTTGAGTTCGGGTGCGTAGAGGACGTTGCGCAGCATGAGCGTCTGAGGTCGTCCTTTGGAATCAATGACCTTGAGGGAGATATCACCAATCGCTAGGATCGGGATTTGGTTTTTCCCACCCACAGTGATCCAGCCTGTATAAGGCGTTGTTGTCGTGAACCACGCTTGGTTATACGTCACGTGGCGCGTACAACCAGAGTCGATAGTCCAGACCGGATCAACATCCGTGGAAGTCATCTTGGCTGTCAAACCAAACGTCGACACAGTGGCGGCCGTAATGGCAATCATCGCGCTGTTGTTGTGACGGGACTGATGGTACCCGTTGTTTCCTTGGTTGAAATTGCTGTTGCCACCAT
>MIQA02017704.1:0-10009 GCA_001887855.2 Sclerospora graminicola | reverse complement strand
ACAGGGTAAAAGGAAACCTCTCATCAACCTGGAGGTTAAGCTGCATGGAGCGAAGTCCCCATGCGCGCTTTGTTTGACACAGGAGCGTCAAATAATTTCGTTAGAACTGATAGTCTAACGTCGTTGGATTTCATGGAGGTTGATACTTCTCGAAGTATGTTGTCAGATCGTTTAGCAACAGGTGCAACCGTGACTATTCCAAAGTGTGTGATTCAAACTGGCTTCGTGCTGGATGATCGGTCTTTCGAGAATGAATACATCGTTCTCGATTTAGACGACAGTTTGATAATATCTTGGGGATTGCTTGGATGTCCAAGCAAAAACCAACGATTGACTGGGTCAACCTGTCGATCGACTGCGGAGGATCCACATGAACAGACCACCCTGTGAGTAATCTGGCTGTATTAACAATATAACTGCAGCGTCAGACAGTCTGGTGAATAGCGATGGCACCATCAGGACTGATCGGACACTATCAGCGGAAGTTACATCCACTGATAAGGGCCCAGTGGGACTAGGAGACGCAACAGAAGAGTCGTTGCGTGGGCAACACGGGCGACAAATACCCCCGTGTTCAAATCTCCACGACCGACGACGGTCGTCGTGATGAAGAGATATCCAAGGTGGGAAACACCCACCGTAAAAACGACGATACCAACACGAGGGAATACAACCCCCGTAAAAATGCATGACTGAGAGCAGTCGTGGGCGAGAAGATACCATGGTTGGCAGTGGCCACCATGATGTCGAAGCCTTGCACGCGAGGGATAACGATTCCAATGTCGCGAAACAGGCAATCGATCTGACGAGCGCAACTGATCGCGTGAACGAGTCCGTTGAGACGATCAATGTCTTGACGCAGACCGATACCGGATTAGCTACCCAGTCTCTGATACTCGAAAATTCTCCCAAAGAAGATTCGGTAGTGATGGCTCCTATTACGCATCTTTTACGCCCGGTACGTAAATTTGCACAGATCAATTTCGACGATGTGTTCATCCACAGCAATGATGAGCACAATGAAAATGATATAGATGTTCATAAAGAACATCTACGTCGGGTGTTAGAGCCGATGCGTAAGCATAAGTTCTATGCCAACTTGAATAAGTGCACCTTCGGTGCACCCATAATACCCTTTCTTTGCTGGTTCGTAGGCAAGAACGGGGTGCGCCCTGATCCGGAGAAGATCAGAGTGATTATTGTATGGCCTTAGCCGAACAATGTCAAGGAACTTTGTAATTAGCAACATATTTACACAAGTGCTCGTGCATATGCGTGTCTCACTCGACCTCTTTCTCAGTTACTTAAGAAAGATGTCGAATGGCACTAGGATACCCAGTGCCAAGACGCTTTTGATGCAGTCAAGCGAAGCTTGACTGAAGCGCCTGTCTTGGCTATAGCCGACAACGAGCGACCGTTTCACCTCGTTTGCGACGCGAGCGATTTCGCAATCGGCTGTGCCTTAATGCAGCGTGCTCACGATGACCGTGGTCGCATAATCTTTTACCAATCGCGTTAGTTGCGCCCATGCAGACACAACTATCCAATGCATGACAAGGAACCCCTTGCCATGCAGTATGCACTGGCAAAGTTTCGAATCTATCTCCTAAGAGATAGACCATTTGTGGTTTACACGGGCCGTGCGTTGTTACCCACGGCCGCGAATTCACCACACATTTCTCAAAGAATGGCACAATGGGTATCATTCTTTGCTGAATCTAACTCCACGGTTGAATATATACCAGGAAAGATGGACGTGATAGCTGATGCGCTATCACGTCGGCCTGATTACGAGACGAAACCGTCCGTAACCGAAGCCATCAGTGCAAACGCAATTCGTTGCACTTCTCTGTCGTCCTCTTTTGTGCGACAGGTATGTCAAGCGTTACAAAACAGACGAAGAGACACGTCTGTTGATTGATTACTTGATTAATCAATCGGATCAGAAGCGTGATGATCTGCCCCAAATTTCTGAGCTTGCGTGCATCGCTAGCGATTCTACGATGGTCTGCTGGTTTACAGCATAGACCAACAAGATGTTAGTCGCATCGTCGTTCCTAACGACGAAGATCTCATACATCAGATACTATTTGAGTATAATGATGCCCCGATCTCGGGGCATCAAGGTCGGGAGAGGACATACGCTTCTCTCGCACGCAATATCTACTGGCGAGACCAGTACAAGAGAGTACGCTAGTACGTACGCGCTTGCGAGATTTGTCAGCGCGAAAAGTCTGCGCATTCTGCGCGGGCTCCCTTCCAATCTCTGCCAGTACCAATATTTTCAATGGACTTCATGTTCGGTATTCCATCCGACAATAGTCGGAAGACTAGAATCGTGGTCTTTGTAGACCGATTCAGCGAGATTGTTCATCTTGATGCAGTGTCAGCGAATGTCACTGCCGCGCAAACCGCACGGATATTCGTTGACACGGTATTCCGTTCGCACAGAATGTCGGAAACCATTGTCTCGGATTGAGACCCGAGATTTACAGGACGTTTCTGACAAGAAACGTTCTCTGGAATTAACGCAGTTGGACATGTCAAGTGCGGATCATCCAGAAACGGACGGGCAGAAGAACGTGCTAACCGCGTTCACGGAGACATACCGCGTTCGTACGCGCATGCCTTCGAATAGCGGAGTGGCTTCTTGCCACTTACCGAGTTTGCTATCAATAATTCGGTTCATGGTCGACACAGCATACATCGTTTTACGTAGTTTGGATGCTGCCGTTGCAGAATCGAGGACCAGAGACGACGAGTCATTTGGTCTATCCTTGCTTGACGCTACCTTAGCGGCGGCATTGCTTGAGTTCGGCACCCCAGTATGTGGTGCTGGCCGGAGATTTCGTTCATGGAGTTACCAGCGCTCTTAAGAGCGCCGCCGCGTGACTCGATCATAGAGTTCTTGGTCGTATTGTTTGGTTTGTAAACATTTGACGTTTGACCAACAAGTGTCACCATTGAGTGGACAACATTAAAGCTTATTATTGGTCAACCACCTTAAGTGGGGGGTGGGTGGGGGTGATGTAATGGGGCACCATTACACAAGTGATATTTAAGTTGAAATATAACAGTTCATTTTCAGTCTTGCGATCTGAAATATGAATATTGGATTATATGTTATTATAACCTACAAAGAAATCCGATCCGGATGTTAATATCGAATCCAAGAGGGGGTCTACGAGTAAAATTAATATTAGATATTACATGTTTGTATGATTAAGTTAAAAACTTTATATTGGGACAAGGAGATGTTCTACCTCTTTGTAAAGTTAATGGGAAATTTATACCAAAAGTTGAAAAAATGTGTAAAATATACAACTCGTGCCGATGGGAAAACATGGATTATATTCCATAAAAATTTTCAGAATGTGTTCGGCAAAGATGCTACTCTCGAAGGAGGTTTTAGATCATAGCTTGCATCTGCTTGCAATTTGCAGTCTGTCGTTCCAGTAATTTCTTCTATTACCTCCCAGGAAAAAATACCTTCCGCTTTCAACAATTTTCGGCCGCGGAATTTGATATGAGAGTTCTTGAACCCATCCCCTTAATTTTGTTATTATCCCCTTAGTTTTGTTTTTTTAATCATGTCTTTAGTCCTAACAGCATCAATTACTGTTCCATTTTCTAATAATGACATATCTTATTGCGCGAGCTAACTTTGTGGAGCTTACTCCGTCCATAAATTTATTTGCACCAAAGCTTGCTTTTTTCTGTTGGCTAATTGGAGTTTTAACGCACCCATTCTTGGGGATTTAGAACAGGAATGTTTCTTATAGATTTTGGTTTCGTTTTATTTTTGTTTTTTTACAATAATATCACCGTGATTCCTCTAAAGATAAAAAAGATAGAATGATCAAAGTGGAAAAAAAATTTTTCAAGTGTATTAGAGGAAGTCGTGTCACCTTCGATACAGGCCAAAAGAAAAAAAAAGCGATGGTCGACCTGGTCGGGCGGAGTGCCGGGTTGATACTAAACATGAAATAACTCCCCATAAGGCTCGGACCGGAGACGGTCCGAAACTAGCTATAATCCGAGAAAAGATCGAGGTCCCGAGGGAGCATTTTCCTTGCGTGAATTCCATAATTTCCTGAAGACCAATCAGATCATGAAAGTTATTTGCCCCATATTCTCGGGAAGGTTGAAGGTCGAGCTACTAGACCAACTTCTTGGATACGATAAAACTGTAACGAATCCGATTTCCGACGGATTATAGGAATTTAGGATCCAGTTTTCTATTTTCAGTGAATAAATGCCCATTCAACATTGATATAAAAATCATTGGTTTTGGAATGGTGGCCATGGTACAGTGGATTTGAAATTTTGATTCCAAATGTCGGTGACCTTGTTGCTAAAAGCGTTTACTGGTAAGTACATAGATGACGATCATCACAGATCGCGTTTTCGTCGGACGGAGTCCGCGTTACTAAACGAAAACAAGGAAAAAGACATCTATCTGTTTTTGGTGATCTGATTTATGCTTTGTCCATAAACTAGTTCCAACGGTGGAGTCGAGAGGTCCATCATGGCTGCCAAAACCGATAATTTTTGATACGGAAGAAGGATGGAACAACAGGGGAAGGGGGGGGGGTCGAGAATTGTTGCCACGAAATCTGACAATTAAATTCCATAAAGAAATTGCTGATCCTGCGTCTTTGTTTCCATCTCTATAAGCTATCTGGTTCTTTTGTCATCAGATTTTTATTAAATCTGAGATCTCGCATGTGATCGGCTTCATATTGGCTTGTTCATTTTAATTTTTTTTTGATTCCTTGTCAATACAAGATCTTTATAATTTTCCTTCCGGACTTCTCAGTGTTCAATTACACCATATATCCACATATAATAACCAGTGTAATTCATCAATCAATAACCATTTTGAAAATCCACTTCAGCGATCCAATCGTTATATCAGATACTTAGTTCATGCAAAGACATAATAATAACTTATCCAAAATGGAAATGAAATAAATTAGAAGCAGAAAAGAGCATTTCTATGAGGATAATTTTTACAAAGCTTCTGTCATACTGTATCCCAACTCATGCGCCTCAGACTTTGCTTTAGCCGCGTCTGCATCTTAACTAGCGGTATCTTGAGGTGCCTTAGTGCTAGACACCTCGGAACTAGAGAACAGGTACGCTGGTTCTCCTTCCAACCCTTGTAGGAGTTGTCGCTGCCGAAATCAACAGTGACGGAATCCATAACAGTGTCGCCGTATAAAGGCGAATCCCTAGCGGGTTCAAACCCAATAGATGTCTCCTGGGGGACATCAACTTTTCCCTCATCCTCCTCATTGGAGTCATCGCCGAACAGCGACGATGTAGCCTTCTTTGCCCGCAGTTCGGCAGGTGTTAAGGTGTCAGATATTGTCTGAGCAACATCTTCGCGCTCCCTTTTAGATGCTGCTTCAGAAGCATCTGCATCTTGATCTGCTACATCTCGCAGTATTCTGTCATCTGACGCTGCTTTAGCAGTGTCACTACTCGTGCTGGACAACTTAGCGTCGGATGCTAAGGGGGAAAGTTTCTTCGTCTCCTCAGCAGCGCTCTTAAGAGCGCCACCGCGTGTGCCGACCATGATATGTCCTGAAAAAGAATTTGGTGATTGTAAACAATTGATTTCAAGTACCACCAATCGATTGGCCAATATTTAATATATTATTGACCAACCACCTTACGTGGGCGGGGGGGATGAATGTAATGGGGTACCATTACATAAGTAATATTTAAATTTAAATAGTATAGTTCATTTTTAGACTTATAGTCTAAAATGTGAATATATGATAATTTTTAATCCACAAGTAAACCCGATTCGGATGTAAATACTGATTTCAAGAGGGGATTTGATAATAAGAGTATTATCAGATCAGTTTTATATTGCATTTTGTATGATTAGTTTTGAATAAATTATAGTTATTAATTCTAAATAATATACCGGGTACCATCTGTTTTAGCCGATACACACGGGGACAAAAAATGCCTGCACATGGTGATGATTATTTTGTAATGTTTTTGAAAGGTTTTACTAAGAAACTGGGCAATAAATTTCGGACAAAACGATAAATCTGGACAATTTGATGATCAAAGAAGGGTTTATACTGCCATCCCTCCCAGATCGTTAATATGTAGGTGGCCTGTGGCCTCTATTTTCTCGGTGTTTCATCTGGCCGCGCGCCATGGATTTGACAATGGGCGATGCCCACCCAAATGTGTTCCACTGACTTTTTTATATCCCTTACCCAAAAGTGATCGACTGTGATTGGCTGAGAGTTTGTATTGGTTATAACAATTTGTATGATATCACAAATGTTATACGGTATATCTTTCTTTAGCTTACCGTCTTACACCACGGGAAAAATTATATGCTCAGATATACAATTAGGGACTATTCCAACTCAATAAAAAGTTTTGGTTAAGTTTAAAAAAGGTTAAACTATTGAGGAGCAAATTAGATATGTTCTTATTCTAAATTGCACGCTTTCTCACTTGCAATTCACAGTGCAAGCCTGTAACGGCAAAGTTCACCTCTGTTCTGGAACAGGTCAGTTGAAAAATGGCGGCATCCGATTGGTCGGATGGTGGTCGCCCTCTCTGTTGGCCCCCCTGACCTCGAAGAGGTCGGCTGAGTCAACAGATTCTCGGTTATAAAATTAGACAAGCACTTTCACCCAAAACTCAAAGACTTGGATGACACTGCTTTTGTTCACCTATTCACGTGAAAGGTCGGTGTGTTTTCTTTAACTTTTTTGGCCATTTAGTTAGCAGAAACCAAATTGCCATACAAGCTAAAGAAAACACACCGATCTTTTAAGTACCGGACAAACAGAGGTGAACTTTTCCCTAACAGCTAGCTTGTTACAACAAAAGCTAAAATTGGACTCGTTGGCCCTTTCTGAGTGGTTCCATTAGTGCTGACATCAAATAGCACAACACAATATTTAACACACTTCTGCTCTAGCCTTGCCACTTGGACACTAAACTAGATAATGAGACGGCAAAAAAGTAGAATCTGCTTCAGTTTGCAACAGCCTGGGCAAGATAGGACTTTCGGAGGCTAAACCTTCATTAACCTGATTATGCACTTTAGACTCTTGCTTTCAAGCTCAGCTAGAGGATCAAAGAGCTTCAGCAATGGGCTCAATCAGGCGTAACGAAAACCCCTTAAAGTAATATGCCTTTTCATGGACGTCGATTTCCAGTAAAAAGATGCGGAAATCATGCCGGCAAAATAACTGCCTCTTTTAAGGCCTCCTTTTGCAGCATCCAATCCAGCAACGTCATCCCATTTACATTTGGCTTCTCTGTGATAACGGCAGTTACTCAAAAATTACACAAACAATCTTTAAATTATTATAAAACAGTACGACGTCAAGTGTAGTTTGCTCGAAGTTGTGCCAACGGGGTCAAAGGGATATTTCCTTCTCAACTTACTCATCTTAAAGTTGCTGTAACAGAGATAAAGATTACCTACAACTTGGCAGATGATAAGAATCTTACCTCGAAGAAGATAGTTGTGAAGCGTTTAGAGAGCTACATGACACATGCGAAACAGTTGCGAGGTCTGATGGAAAAAAGCATCTAAATAAAATTTTAACGCACCACGAAATTTGGCAGTTTCGACGTCCGTCTCATCAACACCTTCTTTTTTCTCCTCAATGCATTCAATGAATAGTTTAAGAATACCAAAAGAAAATATAAAATCCTGAAGGCAATGATAAGTGAATAGATTTTTATTAAATGTGGTAAATTTGATCGGAGCGCACCAAACTGAAAAATAAGGCTGCTTAAATTACTAGGGTTGTGTTCGATGAGAATGCTCATTCCCTGAAAAAGGTGGTCAGTCGCAGAATGATTGAGAATCGGATATCAATCAAGAGAGTTGTGTTCGTTGGCATTCTTGATTCAACAAACATGTTGCCAATCAAATCTCTTGGCCGCAGCAGAACCACCGCGATGGAGAATAGGTTCATCCACAGGCGATCGAGATCGTGATGCACGCCAACAATGAAGATAACAACAAGAATTATCACGAGGCATTTTGGCCTTAAAAAACTCGAGCATTTTATGGTACTAGCAGCAGTAGACATTGAGAAAAAGGTTTTCGTTAGCGGGATTGAGTAAGGTGGATTTGCTTTAAAATAGTTGGTGTCAAACTGTATACCTCCACAAATGTATTTGTTCATATCATAAAGTATAGGGGATCAGCAGCGTGGTAAGGAAATGTTTATGTATAACCCTAGTACAAACCATTCTCACAGCCACCCAATAAAAAAACCAAGTTATAACAGCGCACTAAACTAATCGGAGGCCAAAGTCGATTTTTGGATTGATGCAGCAGCTAAGTACTGCGAAAAATCGTTAAAAATGAGGTTATTATATGTGAGCGTAGCTATTGGACATGTGCTCAGATTTACGATTGCTTTTGCGAGTCAAAAGTAATAGTCATTTTCCTTAGGGATCCATTTTAGCGCAATAAATTGAAAGTTTACGTTTCTATCAAACCTCTCTGAGTGGTCAAGAAGGGTGTGTTTTTTTACGACATGAGAAAAATGACTACTGTATATATTTGCTAATTTGGTGCCACCATCCCTACTTTAAAAAGTAGGATTAGCCACCATGCAACTTAATTTAGCCACTGTGGTGTAGTTGCTCTCCAGAAATTTCTTCCGAGATGCGAACACCCACGGGGGGGTAGATGACTGACTGTCGAAGGGGGTACTCCGTCCATCCAGGTCTTGGTTCGAGCCAGGATCAAGTTAGCTGGACCGGTCACTTCCATCACCTTGGTCGTGACGACTAGGATGATCCATCTTGGGTTAAGCTCCCCTTGTGTACCCGTGGCACTGGCGGTTACGCTCTCTGGTGGACTGTGGTAAAGCGATCGGGAAATATTGGGACTGAAGTGGACCACACATGGCCGTTGATTGGTGACGATGGAACACCCATCAACATATGACGGTTGATGGGTGGGAAAAGGTCGATCACGATCAGGAAGAAAAGGTGGTGGCCAACGGATATTTACGATGTGGAAGAATCAGCCAAATATGATCGTTAAGCCCAGTCCCAGGCACTGGCAGAATGATGGAGATCACGATCACGATGGTTGTCACAGTCACTAAGTGGAGTTCTCGTGGATATAATAAGAAATGGTGATTGTTGACATGGCATACCAAGAGCAGGTGACCAGCCGATCTCCGAACGGTATATTGGTGGAAGCCGGCTATGATACAAGGTTGCAGCCTGATCGGCTTGTCATGCCCGGAGAAAGAAGATCAAATGATGAATGAAGATCGGGCAGGTGGATTAACAGGTTATACGAGTGATGTGAACCTTTGGTTGGTCCGAAGATGATGTGGCAAGGCCTGATCAGCCGAGATCAGTGCGGTATGGTTGTCCTGACGGTGTATTAAGATCGGAAGTATGGTTTGGAAGATGAATGGAGTCGTAATGATGATGACCCAGGACGTTCCCGAGGTGATCAAGGGCTGATCAGGCCTGATCAGGCCTGATCACCTGGTTGATCACTATGGCGATCGTGATCAGGGCCGATCAGCCTTTGATCAGCGTTGATAAGCAAGGGCAAGTGAGTTCTCGGTGTGGTCGGACTATATATGAAGTGAACAAGTGCTGAAGAGCAGGTCTCAAGTGGTTTCAGGGTCGTTTGTTGAAGATCAGGATGGGTTGAAGATCTTCTGAAGAGTCGGGTCATGATCGGGGCAGAATCGGTACAGGTCAGCTTGAAGGTGCAGCCAGGATGGGCAAGAGAGTGTTACGCAACCGTGCGACGAAGTAAATAGGTTCGAAGTAAAGGTCAGGCATGAGTTGAGGTATGGTACACAGGTATAGGACTTTGCATATATAATAACAGGTTTAGATTTTCCCCTAAAGCAAAGAGTCGCTCCGCCACGTGTGCGGTCATTGGGAGCACAGGGTTGATTAGTCCCCTCTTGCTCATCTATTTCCCGGTTAAGACGCGCTAAGACGCATTTTTGCTTACTGGAAGACC
>MIQA02017702.1:0-20538 GCA_001887855.2 Sclerospora graminicola | reverse complement strand
ACAGCAATTTAGAGATGGTAGTCCGGAAGAATGAATGGCAAATAGTCAAAGGATTGGCGGAAGGGACGATTTTATCAAGGACATTACCACAAGTTTACGCCAAATTATGACGTCAAAAGGCCGGCTCAGGTTAATATTGACATTCAGGGTAAGAGTGGAAGGGTGCCTAATTATGGATCTTAAGGGAGAAGCAGCGACCAAAAAGGCTTTTTAAAGCACTAAAAGCCTTCAAGAAAGTATTTCGACAGCGGCCACAGCTAGCGTAATGGCTTACGACAGATTATGGGACATGCTAGCGAAGGTCAAATCGATCAGCTATAATCAATCGGACCACTGCCTTCACTTACTCTTCCTGACACAGGAAATTGCAAAACGATATGAGGCGGTCAGTGTTCCGTATCATAAAAAAATTCATGGGTTACGAAACTTACATGCAAAAGAAAACTCTGACGAACCGGTGTGGTCCAGAAAAATAACAGGAGCGAGTTATGGAATTGGGTTCCAGCCGGATTACGTGATCATCATGCGCAATGCAACGCGTAACCTCGATATTATGAAACTGCACGGGTTTCTAACTGTAGATATCCGATTTGAGGAACTTGACTCGGGAGGACCATTATCGGCAACGTCTCTGGACTGGGAAATTGTCATCGAAGCTAGTGGTTGTCCTAGGAAACTGCGGAAAATTTGGCGATTAATATGGTGTGGACACATCCTTACTCTGGAACATCCAAGCACTAGGGGTAAACTTCCTTGTCTGCGGTGTGGTGAGGCTGACCATTAAGTCAGAGGATGTTCAGTAGCACAAAAGAATTTATATGGGGAAAATAGTCTTACAGTCACGGTAAAAGAGGCGGAATTGATTGACACGCCAGATCCGATATTTGACAGCATGGAGACGCTCATGAAAGAAGTCAGGGAAAACTGTTTCAAGCAGGATAACTTGATTCGGGACCGCCGGCAACAGGAAAAAGCCAACACGAAAGACGCCAATGGGACGGAAAAGGCTGCGGACACAGTAGTACCGACTACGGAAATTGTTAAGCCTCAGGCCACCACATCAGGGCAGACCGGCCGGCCCCGCCAAGGCCAAAGTTGAGGTAACAGGTAAGGTCGCTGATCCCGGGGAGGACTGGAAGACAGTGACGAAAAAGAAAAATGGGATATCAGTAGGTAATAGTGGTCAGGTTCAACCTGGGACGGGGCATAGTAAGCAGAGCCACCCGTTGGCTAAGCCGGAAACGGGATCATCACTTACTAAAGTCAAACGGTTTTTACGTAGTGCAGACACAAAACCGGATAAAGAAAAATCGTTGGAGGAGACAACTGAACCGGAACCGGAACCTAAACCGGTTCAAAATAAGAATAACCCAGCACCCAAGGAGAGAATAAGTAAACCGCGGGTAAAGACAGGTACCCACGGTATACAAAAGGCGAACACTGATCTACTCGTGGTGGAGGCGCAAGTAAAAGCGGAGCTAGGAAATTTAACGCAGATACTCATACACAAGGAAGGTCCTCTTCAACCATTCAACTGGGACGCGAAACATAGATTACAAATTGAATGACGCGTTACTAGCCATGGGGCTCCAGCAAGTGGAAACCCCACCTACCGGAAATTGTCAGGCATATAGTATTGTACAAGTACTCTTCAACTCCACCCTGGAGGAACACCCCACTGTACTCGAACAGGCCACTGCATGTCTATAAAGAGGCTGTGTAGCACGGAGACCGATGGGCTTCAACGCGAAGATTCCGGCGGGAGTAAGAAAACAGACGCTTAGAAGTCTAAGAAGAGGCTATGACAAAATGGCCGCGAAACAATCGGAGCTCGAGTTTACAGAGTACCTGCACGACTACGGAAAGAGCTCTTCCAAACTAGATGCCACGGTAAGTAGCCAGAATTGGGGCAGTAATGATACGTTAATTTGTTTAGGAACACTACTGCAAAGGCACATCTATGTCATCAGCGTTGATGCGGTAAGTGGGAAGCTCGGAGCAATTCACTAAGCACCGGAAACGCGTGTGCAGCAAAGGAAGAAATTTGCTACTTGTGGAGAATTTCCTATTTCGTTGACACATTGTATTCATGAGGTGATCCGGTTAAAGGAAGAAGCGAAAGCGACCAGAGGTAAGTTGCCGTTGGTGATACATTTTGAAAACGTACACTATAAAGCGTACATGGCTGGAGAACCAGAGAAGCCAGTACTCAAGGTGCTATAGAGAAACCAGATGTAGTCATGAAGGAGTCGGAAGCAGGCGTGGTGGGAACCAGAGAACCCAAGAGGTGGACGGGGCAACAACGGTCGAGCAGCGGTTAGTAGTGAGGGGTCCAGTGGACAAGCCGTCACCCGATCTGTCGGCAGGAGAACTGATCAGAACGCAAGTGGATCATTTGTTACGTATGGATGACGGGAGGCAGCATGGATTACTCAAATTTCTCGTGGAGACAGTGACACATCTCCCGGAACAACACCAGGAAGAATTGATACGAGAAAAGATCCAGGAAGAGAATGTGCACAAAATTCTGTCAAGCACAGTTAATATAGCCGAAGCGACATTATTGGACTGACATAACTTTAACCTCGGGACGTATGCGTTAGAGGATCAGTCGGTACAAGGCAAAACACCGGACAAGCGCAAGTCCACCACGGATACAGAGGGCAGGGGCACCGAAGCTAACGAGATAGCAGATGCTGAGCAGAAGCGGACTAGAAAGAAGAGGGCTGTGGATGAGACATACACGTCGACTAATGAAGTGGCAACGGTAGTTGCGGCAACGATCAGGCGGGAATTGTTTGCGACAGGAGAATGGAGCAGATGGAGATAGTGCAAGGTGATGACCCGGACAGTGTTGCGGAACAAGTATGGAATTCAATGACCCAGGTCCGGCCATATCAACAAGATGTCCCCTTTCCGAAATTCGACGCGACTTCGAGAAAGTGGATGAGAGCGGCTAAGAAGGATCGCCTCGCCTTATTACAACTAATGGAGTACTTTAACAGTCCGCACTTTTTATTTGCGAGATTGAGTAAGGATGTTATTGGAGAGTTGGTCAAGGATTGGAGACGGCAATAATACTGGGAAGCTATGATATCACTTGGGACGTCGACGGGGGTGCATCCGAATTTAGAGAAGATGCTGACAGACTGGGCACACAGAGTTAGTCTTATGCAAGGGGAAAGCCAACGGGAAGCGCTACGGGCAAGTGGACAGCATTGGAAAACTCTCAAAGAGCATAAATACGGGAACAATGCTTTCTGGAAGTTGTGTGGGCCACATCGTCACTATAACTTTGCACTCATAGCACTCTGTGCACACGTGTATGGCCAACAACTAGCGGCGCTGACCGGGGAGGCGGCACTACCTCAGGATCCGATATGGGTCAAAACTAGAAGATTCCAGATGGCACGTGTGCAAGTGTTCCACATTCAAGTACTGGCAAAGCGGTGGGATTTGGACGATGGCTCTGTGTGGATGGATATTACCACGTATTTCTTATCAGCTATTACTAACCGAAACTGGTGGATTTAGAGAGTGGGAGTACAGGTCAACAAAGGAGTGCGAAAGTGCCTCACTGCTACTGAGGGCACGCCACGAGTTAGCCAGGATGAGGACCACATACAAGTTTTGATGGAAGCAATGGATTCTTACAGCAAGAAGACCGTTGCCTCTGTGGAAACGCACGACCATATCAAACAAGGCCGGGGAAAGCCCAAGGGGACTCAAATTTTCGGCTCAATACGCAGAACGTAAGGGGGTTTTCGGTGGGAACACGACACTCTTGGTTACAATCGTGGAGAAATATACCGGTCATGAGACGACCTCTGTGTATATTTGTCCAAGAAACGCATTTTACAAGTACAGAGGAAGCGCACGACCTTACGAGGCAGTGGGAACGCATGTGGAACCACACAGATGCGGTACACCGTCTGGCGTTTTGGAGCATCGCCCAGAAGAAAACCGGAGGGGTAGGCATGTTAGTCACCCCAATGCCGGGTTGGACATTCAGACCATGGAGGAGACGGTTATGGTCGGATCGCATACTAGCACTCCAAATGAATGATTGGAAATTTGTAAATATTTACGCGCCTTCAGTAGGCGATGGAGAACGATCCATTTTTTATCGGAGCTTAGGGGTATGGAAATTAGAGCAGCATTCAAGAGTAATTTTGGGTGGTGATTTCAACTGCGTCGAAGCGCAAAACCGGTCCAAATCGTAAGCGCACTACGGAAAGTCCAGATTTGTCCAGATTAATTGGTGTGTGAAGATTACAAGATGCAGAGTTAGTGCAATTCTCTTCCTGGCAAATAGAAGATATAGAAGATTTTCACGATTTTACGTTTTGGAGGGGCGATTCTGCCAGCAGAATCGAAAGATTTTATATCTCGGAAGAATGGTATATGTACAGACGGTAAGTACAAGCAGACCAGGCGTTCCGTCGGATCACGAACAAGTGGATATTCATCTGTGTAATCATCAAGAGGAACAGAAGATCACAAGGAATAAACACTTTCGTCTTCAATATCCAATTCGTGGGGATGGTTTGAAAAAAACACAAGAGGAGATTTAGAGAAATTATGGATGCTTTACCCGTCTATGAGCAGGAGGGTGCAGCCGTTTGGGACAGGGTCAAGGACTTGTGGGTAGCTGCAATCAGAGTACGGAACCGGGTTGCGCAACGTCGAAGACGTCATGCGAAACACCTCGAACAAGCTCTGTACGAGCGCACCACAAATAGAGAGCAGATTTACGTATCACAGAAAATGAAGTGGCCAAGTTTAATCAGGTAAGAATAGCGAAAAGGCTATGCCGGTCTAACGAAAATATTAGATGGTTTTTCCAGCGTACGGCGACGTGGAAGAAGGATCAACGTGTGGATAATAGAAGACCCTCACTTTGACAACACATCGGATGTGGCAATTCCAGATAAGTTCGCGTGGATGTGGCAGAAAATTCTTGGAAGAGTCCATCGATCAACAGCGGTAAACGATGTGACAGAGAAGCTTCTCTCCTTTGTGACAAACTGGTCGAAGCGTCAAGTAGCTCAAGTGGAAAATGAACGGCTAATGGCACCAATTGAAGCAGAAGATATCAAGTTTGCAATCAAGCGGCTGGAAAGGAGAAAGGCGGGCAGACTAGACGGACTTAACAACGATTTTTTTAAGGACTTTGCGGACGACCTCATTCCGGAGCTTCTGAAGTTATACAACGATGTAATGCAAGGATCACCACCACCATCATCATTTCTGGAGACGGTAATTATTTCGCTCAAGAAAAAAGATGAGTCACCTAACGCGATGTATTATCGGCCTCTTTCTTTGCTTCAGACGAGCTATAAGAATTTTGCAAAAATTCTGGCGACGCGATTACAAAGTTTTCTAGGACGTTTAATTGGTGATTTGCAACAAGGATCCGTCCATTGGTGTCGAATGGATCGAGCGGTCGTGATGATGATGGAGTTGCTAAGGCAGCGTAAAGACACAGAACAAACAATACAAAGGGCTTGTGGAAATATTTTATTAGTGATTTTGCGAAGGTCTACGACACCGTTGATAGACAATACCTCTTGGCGACGTTGGCGGGGTTCGGTTTTTCATCACGATTTATAGCACTGATGAGGGCTCTTCACTTTGGCACATCTGCAAGGTTTCTCGTAAATCGACAACTTTCGGAGCCGCTGATGATTGAATCGGGTATCAGACAAGGGTGCCCTCTAGCGCCCTTACTGTTCATTCCAGCAGTGGAACCTCTGGGTATGGCAATAGAACAACACCCAGGTATTCAAGGTTTCTCGATCAAAGGGGGACATTTCGGGACGAACACACACCTTTTCGGCATTTGTCGACGACTCTACGATATTGTTTTCAAAAGAGGATCACGTGGAAACGGCACTTGCAATACTTGAGAGGTTTGGGAATGAAAATGCAACCTGCGAAAAGCCATATTCTCTCTCTGGGAAATGTTTCTCAACGGGTTTCTTGCTTTGGAATTCCGATGGTGAAAGAGAATGACACTGTTCGATATCTTGGGTATCCCGTATAAAACATAATCTTTCTGATACTAACTGGGCGGAGCGAATCCGAGCAATTAATAGAAGACTACTCACAGCGACTACATGCGGGACATCAGTAGCAGAGAGAGTCACCTTATTCAAGGCAATCGCCTTGCCGGCGAACCTTTTTACAGCAAAAGTCTTCGAACAGGATCAACAGACATATCGGGAGTTAATCCATATTCAGAAGAAATTCATTTGGAGCAATCAAACTTCGAGTGACCCAGGCAGGCACAAGATATCACCGCACCTCTTGTTCATCACAAAGACAGCGGGGGACTGGGTCTGATTTTGATTCCTGTAGCCATCCACACGCTGGCAGTCAGAGAAGCAACGATGTGGCTACTGGAGCTCAACGACCGATATACTCAAGCTTGGCGAAATTGGTGTCAACTGTTCACGCCGGATAATACTAATTTCTGGGTGTCTCCATGTAGAGCAAGCAGTGTGAGGAAAACTGGAAGGAGAGGGCAAAGGTGTCACCAGTTAATTACCATCTATCGCGTTCCTTAGGACCATCCCAGGAGGAAATGCTTCACCTAAAAGGTATGTTCTATCCAACTTAGCAGATTTACGGATGAAATGTAGCACACAGTTCAAGTACCCGAAGGTTATCTTGTGTGGTAAAGCGATCAGAAAATGTTGAGAATGAAGTGGACCACACATGGCTGTTGATTGGTGACGATGGAACACCCATCAACATAAGACGGTTGATGGGTGGGAAAGGTCGATCGCATTTACGATGAAAAGGTGGCGGACAACGGGTATTCGCGATGTGAAGAAATCAGCCAAGTACTGTCATTACGCCCAGTCCCAGACACTGATGGAACGGTGGAGATCACGATCATGATCGTGATCACAATTACTAAGTGGAGTTCCCGTGGATGTATAACGAGTTGGAAATACAGCAACTGGTGACATGACGTGTCAGGGACAGCCATCTAGCCGATCTATGAACCGTGTAGTTGTTGAGGTTGGTTATGACACGAAGTTTCGGCCCGATCGGCCGAGCCAACTGATTATGCCCAAGATATGAAGATCAGATGTGGAATGAAATGGGGCACGTGGAATGGCGAGTTGTGTGAGTGATGATGACCGATGGATTTGTCCGAGGATGACGTGACAAGGCCCGATTAGGCCCGATCAGCCGAGATCGGTGTGATATGGTTGCCCCGACAGGGTATGAAGGTCGGAAGTATTGCTGAGCAGATGAATAAAGTCGTTGCGATGATGACCCAGAGAGTTCCCGAGGTGATCAAGGGCTGATCGCCCTGATCACTGCCTGATCACTCGGCTGATCGCTATGCCGATCGTGATCAGGGCTGATCAGCCTCAAACCGGCGTCCAGACGCAAAGGCAGGTGAAGTTCTCAATTAAGTCGGGCTGGATATGAAGTGAACAAGTGTCAGAAGGGCAGATCTCAAGTGGTTTCCAAGTCGTTTATCGAAGATCGGGATGGGTTGAAGATCTTTATAGGAGTCGGGTCGTGATCAGGGCAGAAGTGGTACAGATCAGCTTGAAGGTGCAGCCAGGATGGGCAAGGTGGTGCTATGCAACCGTGCGACGAAGTGAACAGGTTCGAAGTATAAATCAGGCATGAGTTGGTGTATGGTACACAGGTATAGGAGATTGCATATATAATAACAGGTTTAGATTTTCCCCCTAAAGCAAAGAGTCGCTCCGCCACGTGTGCGGTCATTGGGAGCACAGGGTTGATTAGTCCCCTCTTTGTCAACTGATTCCCGGTTAAGACGCGCTTAGACGCATTTTGGCTTACCGGAAGGCCCCCGACGGGTTTGGTTTAGGTGATCGAACCTCACCCTCAACGCAACGTGTTTGGAACACGTCAATAATATTGGAAAAGGTTTTGTGGAGATAACGTTTGTGGATTACTGTGGAAGATCGTGGTTTGATCGCGTTTTCTTGGTTTCGTTATATCTCTCTCTCATTGGCTGGCCTGATCAGACGAACTTTCCTGATCAGTGCCTAGATACTGATTAAGTATCGACCCCAACCCGTTCTCCGGTGAAGATTTCCACCCGAGGACACCCCCCGTCTCGAGAAGGTCATCCCCTCCGACCTGATCAAGATCATCGTTTTCGTCACCGAGTCCACCTAAGTGAGTGTAACCATCCCCGATCAACGGGTACACAAGGTGAGATGAAGATAAACATAGATCCTGACGCGCATGACGACCGGCCAGATGACCGGGAGGATCAGATCAGTCACCATAATGGTGATTCATCTGATTCTGATGCTGATCAGGATCGACGGTGTACCCCCTCCGATAGTTGGTCGTCCGGGCCAGTGGGTATCCGGATTCCGCCCAAGACTTCGGTCATGGATTTGGAAATCGGCTCCACCACAATGGTGCGCGTGCCCGGATCACTTGGTGACTCAGGATATCACCGTGATTCTTTTGATGATGAAAAAGATGTGAAAATCAAAGTGGAGGAAATTTTTTCGGGTGTATTGGAGGAAGGCGTATCGCCTCCGATGCTGTTCATATCTAAAGGAAGCGATGGTCGACCTGGTCTGGTGGAGTGCCAGGTCGAGATTAAAGATGAAACAACTCCCCACATGGCCCCGATCGGGGCCGATCTGGGTTATAGTAAAGTTAACTATAACCCGGGAAAGGATCGAGGTGCTAACCTTGATCCTATGCATAAGAAGAAAATGGAAAAAGACAGAAAAAAGATGGGGGCGGATCATTGTGATCCACCTAAAAAATTTGTGAAACCTAAACCGAAGATCTTCGAGGAAGACGAAGAGAAGACCGAACCAGCTGAGAAGACCACTGTTCAAGATGTGGAACGACTGTTCTATCTTCGAGAATTTCACAAGTTCCTAGCTACCAACCGAGTGATAAAGATCATAAAACCAAAGATCATCGGGAAGCTTGAAGGTCGGGCGACCAGGCCAGTTATCACAGGCAGTCAACTTGATCTGATCAGGAACCTCTTGGCGCAGATAGACGAAGTTGGTTTCACTACTGGTGCTTTCGACGCGAATATGCTGTTCGATCTGGACCAAGGAACGATCAGAAAAGCTATGACAACTCTGTATGATCACTTTGCCTCGTTACTAGGGGCGAACCCCGTGGTCCAGTCGCCGATCGCGGATCCTTCACACCGATCGCAGTTGGTTGAATATCCTATGGATATTGAGTCGATATATCAATCGTCATCACAATCTGGAGCGGACTCCACCGACTCCTGGGTTGGGATAACACGTATGACGTTAGGCCCGAAAGGGATCAAGCAGATCGATCCCAAGATCGAGCCGCAGAACAGGAAAAGGAAGCCTGAACCTGGTCGAGTCGGATCAGATGATAGTTTTGAAGATGCTCAAGAAGTTCCACAGAACAATCCGACTCCCAGCAGTGACCCTACCAACATACCGGAGGTCCCAGAGCAAATGAGAACCATGTTCGCGACTATGATGAATCGATTTGCGGGTGAACAATACGGATTACCTAAGTACACACCTGGGCAAAGACAACCATGGCGGTCGACACCAAGCATGAGTCAATCCACTGAGAAACCGGTCAAGAAACCCGTGGACGTGGATCAGTTCGATCAGCCGGAATTATTCGATCGATATGCCAGGGCGGTCACTAAGATCGATTTCATAGATCGCCCCCACGTAGTGACGTGGGCATGGAGTCAGAAGGAGAGATCAGTCAGCATTTCGATCCGGATGATTTGGACATTGAGATGCCTCGTAGGGCGAATATGGCCTCCGCGCAGGCATTTGAAAGTTATTCCGGAACGATCACTCGAGTGCGAATGTCGGCGATCTCGGAATTAAAAGATTTCACCGGCAGGATATGGATGATGATCAGGCTAGAGCTTGGTTGAGTCGGACTAAATCAGCCTTTTTGAGAGACAAGACACCGGAAGGTGAAAGATGTCTGATCTTCGCTGATCTAATGAAAGGTCCGGCCAAGAACTGGCTTAAGCAGCTGAGCCGAGAAGTGCGTTTGAAGTCGCCTCGATTGTGTGAAGAATTTGAAGAGCAGTATTGCAACTCGGGGGTGTCTGTCGCGAGACAGTATTACCACATGAAGAAAAGATCCGACGAAACGCCGATCGAATACTTACATCGGCTGAATGTTGCTGGTCTACGCGCGAGAATGCCGATCAAGGACCCACGACACCCGGATATAGCTCGCGATCATGTCGAACACTTCATTGGCACTCTGGATAATCGTGATCTGGCTGATCAGCTAACCCTGCTCCGTATAAAGGATTCAGAGCAACTGGAACTGACTCTGAGGACGCTGCAGCGGGCCAAAAGTCGACAGCCCAAGGTCGAGGTAGGATCGAACCGGTACCGGTCAAAGCCACACCCTGATCAGGGCAAGATACCGGCAGCACGACCAGCCAGAGCAATTCGGATGATCACGAAGGAATCGGACAGTTCCGGTTCGGAAGAGGAATATGGTCAATCAAGTCTGAGCTCGGACGAGGAACAGTATCGTCATATCTTTACGACGGAGCCAGTGTACCCCGAGATCATCGGCTAATGGCATGGATGGACGGAAACCTGGTGGTATTCAACCTGATCAGGACCGATCTCGTAAGAAATGTGTGCATTGTGGGTCGACCAAACATGGAGATCGTGACTGTTGGAAAAGAATTACGTGTGGAAAATGTGTTCGTAAAGGTCACCCTTCTGATCATTGCTTTTTCGTATGCAAAACTTGTGGGAAGCTTCATGACGCCGGTGCCTGCCCTATTGAAGAATTTTTTAATCTGATGCGCAAGTGGTATGTGCCGACTAAACATGCTGGTATGCTCCCACCAGATGTTGAGAAGATGTTAAACTAGATCGCTCGCCAGGTTGGAATCTGGTTCGAGCCGAGCGATCTATGTTCTGCATTTATGCATATGTCGGTAGCGGAGATAAGTTTGAGGAAAAGAAGATAACCGACAATACATGTTCTAATTCAAATTGCATCGATCGATGTCCGATCTACAGTCTCAGAGTGGATGAATATTCCCGATCGGACGTGATCATGGAGTTGGATCTACTGCCCGGTGAATCCCGAGGATACTGGAAGTATCACTCTCCCGACAAGTGGTTTAAACAGGCAAAAACTAATGGAAAGATCAACAATGAAAAAGCCACTATTCTATTTGACTCTGGGGCAGAAGTATCGACTCCGCCTTTGCTCGTAAGGTGGGATGTCGTATAGACAGTATTCAGAGACAAGAATGTGTTGGGATCGGCGAAAGTTCATATATCACGGAAGGACGATCACGTGTTAAAATCACCTTGGCAGGATCCCTGGTCTACTATTTTAACCCTTTGGTTGGCCGGTTAGCCGGTCAAGACGCGATACTGGGAATGGATTTTATGGTACCAGCCGGTATACGGCTTGACCTTTCTCATGGAGCCCTGATTCTGCTAGATGAAGTTCCGACTCAGTTATCCGGCCGACGACCTTTATATGGTACTCATGTACGGATGCTAAAAATAGGTCAGTACGAGAACATCGGGGTTTCCCGATCAGTCGATGTCATGATTCGGCCGAGCGATTGGCAACAGAAACTGTGGCTAACCCGTGGCGAACGATGGGTACCAACGTTCGTTAATGGTATCGGCAGATCAAGTTACATCAGGGTCACGAATATATCCGATCAGCCGCTGATCATCCACGAAGACATGATCTTAGGGATGTGGCTACCCGAAGGGAAAGTACCTCGACAGATCGGGTATGTCTCAGTGGGATCACGAAGGTACATTGAATGGCAGAACCTGGCTTATCAAGCCACCACGGACCTGATCAGTGACGAAGACTTAGCGGATGAAGATACCTCACCTATGGTCGAGAAGCCGGAATATTCTACGCCGGCCAAGCTGCTGATCAGGAGACCACCGATCGAAGCGACAGGAGAAAGCCGGGTCAAAAAAGGTCCACAAATATTGAGTATTATTAGACCCGGCTCACCGAAAACAGCGGATCCAGAAAGCGGAAATGACGGTGAGGAGTTCAGGAACGATCATGAGAAGGAAAAGGAGGATGAATCTGCCGAAGTCATTACGGAGGAAAGTGAACCCGAAGTAGATCACCAGTCGGATGACTTACAAGGAGCGACTCAAGATGATACCGATCAGGAAAAGGCAGATCAGGTAGATGAACAAGTGTGTATACATGAAGGTGGTGATCAGTACATTGAAGGTATCGAGAAGCAGATGGCCGTTTTACCGGAAGTATCGCCCAATATGCCAGAAGTCACCATGGAAGATCTACAGGTCGGTGATCCCGAAGTGAACACTCCCGAGCAGATCGATCAGCTAAAGAAGATCATCTGGAAGAGGCGTCACTTACTGATGGGAAAAGGTAACGCCCTACCCCCAGCTGCATTTGGAGCTGTTTGTGATATAGACGTGGGAAATGCGAGGCCGATCGCTCAGCGTTGTCGTAAAGTTGCACCTCAATACCGGGAAAAGTTATCCGATTTGATCAAGGGTTTGTTGAGTACAAAAATCATCCGACCATCAACATCGCAGTGGGCATCACCGATCGTGATTGTGATAAAGAAGAACGGGGTTGATATTCGATTGTGTATCGACTATAGAATGGTGAATCGCCTCACGAAGTTGATGGTCTATCCGATGCCCCTGATCAATGATTTATTAGAAGATCTGGATAAAGTTTTATGGTTTTGTTCGCTGGATATGGCTAGTGGTTTCTGGGTGGTTTCGATGACTGATCGCGCTCGAGAGATCTCGGCTTTCGTTACACCTTTCGGACTTTTTGAATGGAATCGGATGCCGTTTGGATTAAAGAATGCCCCACAGATCTATCAAAGGCTGATTGACAATGCTCTCTATGGGTATTTCCAGATCAGTGCTGATCGGGAGGCCACCGATCTACATGATGTGTTTACGGAGGGTGAATCAGACCAAGATCAGGGCCGATCAGTGTTGGGAAGGCGATCATACACAGATGACATCTTGGTCACAGCAACATCATGGGATATGCTGTGCGATAAGGTCGAACGACTCCTGAACACCCGCGAGCGCTGGAATTTATCGATCAGTGTGGTCAAGAGTTTCTGGGGTCAACCCAAGGTCGCCTATCTCGGCCATAACGTGTCGATCCAAGGTTTGGAAGCAAACCCGAAAGATCTGGCTGCTCTCAGCAACCTACCTTTTCCCCGATCACTGAAGGCCATGCAATCCTTTCTCGGATCTCTGAATTACTATAGCCGGTTTATCGAAGACTTCTCAATCTACGCCGCTATACTATATGAACTGAAGGAAGTGGATTATCATGGGCTAAGAGAACGTGATCGGGTAGAAAAATCACCAATTGAGACTGATCACGAAATTGAAGTTACTGAAACGGATCTCAAGACTGGATCACTGATCGATCGAACTGTGCCAGGGTCAGAGGACCATATGAAGCGAGCTATGGTAGCCTTCAGTATGTTGAAGGCGAAGATGATCTCGACGCCGATATTGAAACACTTCGATCCGGAGAAGATTCCCGTGGTGATCCTATATGCCAGTAAATGGGCAATATCAGCCGCACTGGTCCAAGATCACGACGGAGTTTATTGCCCGGTGACGTCCACAAGCCGAACATTAAAACCGAACGAAGTTAACTATGATATTGTGGATAAAGAAGTGCTGGCATTATTACGTGTATTGGATGTTTGTTACTCTATGCTGGTGACTAGATCGATTAAGGTATTGTCCAGGCGATCTAGTTTGGCTTGGTTACTGTCAGCGAATGGTTTAGACGGGAGACTGGGGCGATGGGTAGCGCTGTTATCTCAGTGGACCTTAGAGATCATCAAGTGCACCAAGGGCGAAGAAAAAATTCTTGGAACACTAGCCGCCAGCATCACGCCCCGATCAGAAGTCGATGAAGCCCTGATCGAGGTCGCTCCTCGGAAGCAACCACGAGAATCGATCACTATACCCCCACCGATCATCGGCTCGGAGGAAAATCTGATCGTTGTAAGTTTCGACGGATCAGCGAGTGTGAAGAAAGGCGTGGGGGCGTATAGCGCGCTGTTATGGAAACTGCCAGAATGGACTGTTATATCGGCCGGTTCAGATTATACTCCAGGTATCACGGTCAATGAGGCCGAATATCGTGGTCTGCTGCTAAGTTTGGATCTCTTGCAAGAGCAAAAGATCGGAAGAGTTATCATATGCGGAGATTCAAACCTGGTGATTCGGCAGATCACTGGAGAGATCGATTGCAAAGCACCGCGTTTGAAGTTGCTGAACGATCGCGTTATGAAAGCTTTACGTGGATGGCCAAGGCATGATCTTTTACATGTGAAACGTGATTGGAATCGGAGTGCAGATCACCTAGCCACTATGGCCATGCGTGATCAGACCGGATCAATAGTTGCTGATCAAGCATTCTTTGAGGAACTGTAGAGATCAAAAGGCTGCCTGAGCTGATTCGTGCGGAAGATGAAAAGGAAGCAGCCCAGATCTCGATCATGAAGAGATCGCGAACCAGATCACCACCTAACAGATCACTCTCTCGAGAAAGCCTAACCAAAGAAATAGTACAGGAGATGCGGATCGAAAGAATTCTCAAGGCACAAGACGAGGAAAATGGATCGTTGATTTGAAAGCGTTTCTAAAGGGTGATCTGGAGAAGTTGAGCCAGGGTGAAGCAAAAGATTGTGCTAAGATCGCGTCCAACTACGAGATCGACGAAAATGATCTAATGTTCAAGCTGATCAGGCCGATGCAGATCTGGACCGATCGGCAAGGCTCGTGATCCCGGAGACTTTACAAGCTGATATCTTACACCATTATCACGTCAGTTTAGAGGGTGACCACCAGGGCGTAGGTCGAACGTATCACAGGATTCACAAACATTTTCATTGGAGAGGCTTATATCGAAGTATCCAAAAGTTTGTCGGGACATGTACGGATTGCGAAACCGGAAAAGGTATGCCGAACATCCGGGGTAGATCACCTGGAAATATCCAGGCGACCTACCCTTCCCAAGTGATAGCGATGGATCACATACCGTCCCTGCCAAAATCGTTCAAGGGCAACACAGAGTTGCTGATCTGGACTGATCTGTTCACGGGATTGGTGATCGCGAAAGCGGGATCTACCCGAACAGCCCAACAAGTCGCTTGCAGTTACGAAAGAATGTGTTTTTAGGCGGTTTGGAGCCAGTGAAGTGATCAGGCATGATCGCGAACCAGGTTTCATGGCCGAAGTTTTCCGATCATTCAATCAGATGCTTGGCCAGAAACAGAGCGCGACCATGGCATACCGTCCGCAGGCGAATGGTAAGGCCGAACGTATGGTACAGACGCTAACCAGAGCTATCAAGATGTATGTCGCGGACTCCGCTCAACAAGATTGGGATGAATATGCAGAGAGACTGGTGTTTGCGTTGAATTCCTCTTTCGATCGGATCAGGGGAGATACTCCATTCTACCTGGCGTATGGTTGGGACCCCCGATCTACCATCGAGTCGGTGATTCCTGTTGGATGTACCCGAGGTCGAGATCGCGAGGCTCGTCGATGGCGTATGGGACTCCAGCGTCACTACCAACATGCGCGGGAACAAGTCAACGAACGATTGCGGAGGGCGATCCAAGAAAGAGCTGATCGGAACAATGATCAAGCCGATTCCCATAACATCGAGCCCGGATCAAGGGTTTGGCTTTACCTAGATTGCGTGAAAGTAGGATACGCCAAGAAGTTAGCACATCTGTGGCATGGATCGTTCCGTATATCCGATCTGATCGGTGATCATGCCCCCCGGTTGATCACTGCTGGTACCGATTACGGAATTTTTCCGATCGTCCATTTGTCAAAGCTGAAGCTGGTTCGGGAATACCCCGATCGGCCCAAAACCAGGCTGTCATGCGATGATCAGCCAAGGTTTGACTTCGACGAAGCTCTCTTGCCAGAAGACAGTTGGGAAAGAACGTTGGACCAGAACGAATTTGAAGTGGAGAAGATTTTGGATACCCGATCAGGCAAGAGGACCCGATTTGGCCGAACCCATCGTGATTATTTGGTTCGGTGGAAGGGTTATGACGATCCCGAGTGGGTAGATGAACGTGATCTGAACTGTGGAGCTCTACTAAGAGAATTTGAACGTGATCGGGTGAGACGAAATCGATTTGGAGTGATGCAAACCCACGAAGAGGGTAACCAGGAGTCTCAATAGCCTGGGTTGACACATTGTGACAGATCAGCCAAAGGTAATGGTCGAACAAGTGGAGATCAGGGTGGTTGAGCTGGTTCGGAGTAAATGGATATATATATACATATAATGCACGAGAACTACATTTGCATACATGTGAACGATCGATATACAAGATGGAGGCAATAGTGGGACCTGAATATGAAGTGTGAATATGGAACGTGAAAGTTATCAAGAAACTGTCGTGATATATTGATGATTATGGAAAGAACGAAACGAAAGCTGGTTGTCACGACAATCACGGGCCATACTTCGTGCGCAGACGAGAAACCGTGAACCCCGGATGATCCATGGGGCTTGATCGGAACTGGTTCCGCCAAGGCTCTTGCTGATCGGTAAAGATCAGGGCATCACGCAACGTGCCGATCGGAGTTGGATGTCCATAACCGGGATACCACTCCCCGCCGTCAGCCTTGAGTCCTCGCGATCCCGCCCGACGAACAGGTTGATGCAGCACGGCAGGAAACAAGAAAACGTCCAGATCGCACTCGCCATGTTGAATCCCATTGACCACATGGTCGCAGATCGCAGCCCAGGCAGCCCCAGCTTTTGTGCGTCGACGCTTGCGAGCATGATAGTAATGCTCAATCCACGCGTCCTTGCGCATCGTCGCCGTGATCGGGAAATGGTGGGTCGCCTCCCATATCGCTTGAACATGCTCCTGATAATACAGGGCCAGACGTCCTTGTAGATCGACAAACCAGGGGAGATTGGGAAACGCCAGCCCAGGCATAGGCGTCATGAGGACATCCCAAGGTGCTGAATCGATCAGAAGCTCGATAGCGCCTCTGGTCAACACACATGGTTGCCACTGCTTCTCCTTGGGCGCCGACGATCTAGTCGGAAAGATCCATCCTGGCGGGCGGGACCACAAGCGAGGGACGAGTTTGTGCCTCACAGCAAGAACCTGAGGCGTCAGATCCCATACCTGATCAGCACTCCAAGGTTTCCGTGTTGCCATATGAGCAGAAGTCGGCTTGCCCTGCATGACGACGTACAAATCCATGAACCTTTGGTTCGGATTATAACTGTAATCGTCCTGCCCGATCGACGATTGTTTCGCCGGGATGAAAACGCCCGTGAAATTGAGTGGCGGGGCGATCACTGCCCTATGGGCCGCTGGAGGAACGTTGGGATCAGCTGGAGCCGGTTGTTCCTCCTCAAAATCATCGTCATCCTCGTCATCTGACCCCAGCAAAGTAACGGCCTGGGCCAACGAATTTACGCCCGAATGGATTGGCGCTGGAGTACGGCGATCAGTGCTGCGCGATCGGGCCAGAACAGACAACGTCCTCTCGTCCAGATCAGTCGATTCGTCGTCCGAGTCAATCGCAAGACGTGATCGCTTGGCGGGAGCCATCTTCTTCTTTGACGAGCTGGTCTGCTTGCGCTTCCCAGAATTCAAGACCGAAGGCGCTGATCTCGAAGTCGCTGGTAAACGAGATTGAGTGGACGCAGAAGCCGCTGCAGTGCTGATCACGGGCTGATCAGCACTATGGGTCGGCAAGGAAGCGACGGAAGACGCTGGTGATGGTGGGGCAGACTCTGGAGACTGTGGGGGTGTCCCAGACGGAGTAAAGGAGCTGATCAGCCCAGGAAGCCGTTGTAAGGCCGTCCGAACTGACCCCGAACCGGTGTTCGGTTTGGTCCACCTCTCCGTAGTCTGCACCGCGAGGTTTCTCAGGTCGGCGTTATGCTGGAGCCAGGCGCGATCATCGAGCTCTAGGGTTTCAAGTTTAACCCGAGCAAGATTAAGCTCGCGCCGGCAATCTTCAGCCGCCTTCCGACTCTCGCACAACCTTTTCTGTATGTCGGCGCGGCCGATGCGAGAATCGGAAAGTTGCTTGACCAGGAGCTGGACCTGCTCATCCGAGTAGCGAACCTCGACTTCCCGACGCTCTACGTCCTCGGCAGTGCAGATCTTGTCGTGCAGCAGCTGATCACGGTCGAGACGGTGATCATCGAGCCGTTGTAGATGGCCCACCATCTCGACCATCGAGTCTTTCATCGCCTCAATACGTTCGTCTGGAAATAAACATGGAGAGTCAAATACGGATTACAGAAGAAGTGAACGGGATAAACGTACCTTGTCGGCGGACGGTAATAGTCAGCGAACCGATCAGCGACTGTAAAGAGGCGACGGTGTCTGAAGGTCTGGAGAGGCGCAGAGCAGCGAGGTCAGCTGATAACTGATCACGCTCCATTGTCAAACCCTGAACGCGATCAGTCAGGTCTTGCAAGTCTTGGTCAAGTCGGTCGAGATCTAGCCGGAGAGTCGACAGCTGGGCAGCCAGATCAGCAGAATCATGTGCCAAGGAATTGGCAACGATCCGATGGTCGGATAACTCAGCGTTAAGTGCCCGATTGGTATCATACAGAGAAACCAACTCGGGAATTGACTTCGGAGCTCCGACCGTAGCCGGCGAGCCTCCACGGACCCCAACGTGAATGGACCCGATCCATCTAATAGGCGAGCGAGCTGTTCCAAGTACCGGAGGGGGCGATCTGAGGAAGGTCGAGCGGGAGGATTCCAAGACGGGCGATACGAAGTGAGGGTCGTCGTTGGTCGGATGAGGCTGGTCGTGATCGACGCCGAAGTCGTGATCGGGGCGATCGCAGGAGTAGTCGAGCTGGAAACGGAAGGCGAGGCAGCGATTGGGCGGGCAGCCGAAGAAGACGAAGAAGGAAGAGAAGATCGGCTCGAATCAGCCATGGTGGTCGTCGCCAGAGAGGAAGTTTGGAAGTGAGTGAGTTGAACTGCAGTCGTTGCGCGGCTGCAGTTAGTCTCAGGGGCGGCTGTCGTAAAGCGATCGGAAAATATTGAGACTGAAGTGGACCACACATGGCCGTTGATTGGTGACGATAGAACACCCATCAACACATGATTGTTGATGGGTGGGAAAAGGCTGATCACAGTTAAGAGGAAAAGGTGGCGGACAACGGGTATTCACGATGTGAAGAAATCAGCCAAGCACTGTCATTACGCCCAGTCCCAGACACCGATGTAACAGTGGAGATCACGGTCAAGATCGTTGTCACAATTACTAAGTGGAGTTCCCGTGGATGTAAGGTGTAGTGAGCAACTGTTGACATGACGTGTCAAGGACAGCCGTCCAGCCGATCTATGAATGGTATAGTGGTTGAAGTTGATCATGACACGAAGTTCTGGCCTGATCAGCTTATTATGTCCGAGCAATGAAGATTAGATGTGGAACGAAGTCGGGCATGTGGAGTGACAGGCTGCGTGAGTGATGATAACCTATGGGTTTGTCCGAAGATGACGTGGCAAGGCCTGATCAGACGAGATCGGTGTTTTATGGTTGCCCCGACGGGGTATAAAGGTCGGAAGTATGGTTTGGCAGATGAATTGAGCCGTGATGATGATGACCCACAGCGTTCCCGAGGTGATCAAGGGCTGATCGGCCTGATCACTCGGCCGATCACTATGCCGATCGTGATCAGGGCTGATCAGCCTCTGATCAGCGTTCAGATGCAAGGGCAAGTAAGTTCTCGGTTTGGTCGGGCTGGATACGAAGTGGACAAGTGCTGAAGAGCAGATCCCAAGTGGTTTCAAGGTTGTTTGTCGAAGATCGGGATGGGTCAAAGATCTTTCTAAGAGTCGGGTCGTGATCAGGGCAGAAGTGGTACAGATCAGCTTGAAGGTGCAGCCAGGATGGGCAAGGTGGTGCTACGCAACCGTGCGACGAAGTAAATAGGTTTGAAGTTTAAGTTAGACATGAGTTGATGTACGGTACACAGGTATAGGACATTGCATATATAATAACAGGTTTTGATTTTCCCCCTAAAGCAAAGAGTCACTCCGCCACGTGTTGCGGTCATTGGGAGCACAGGGTTGATTAGTCCCTCTTGCTCAACTAATTCCCGGTTAAGACGCGCTTAGACGCATTTTGGCTTACCGGAAGACCCCCGACGGGTTTGTTTTAGGTGATCGAACCTCACCCTCAACGCACACGTGTTTGGAACACGTCAATAATATTGGAAAATGTTTTGTGGAGATAACGTTTGTGGATTACTGTGGAAGATCGTGGTTTGATCGCGTTTCTTGGTTTCTTATTATCTCTCTCTCATTGGCTGGCCTGTTCAGACGAACTTTCCTGATCAGTGCCTAGATATTGATTAAGTATCGACCCCAACCCGTTCTCCGGTGAAGATTTCCACCCGAGGACACCCCCGTCTCGAGAAGGTCATCCCCTCCGACCTGATCAAGATCATTGTTTTCGTCACCGAGTCCACCTGAGTGAGTGT
>MIQA02017700.1:0-13390 GCA_001887855.2 Sclerospora graminicola | reverse complement strand
CCGTCCAGCCGATCTATGAATGGTATAGTGGTTGAAGTTGATCATGACACGAAGTTCTGGCCTGATCAGCTTATTATGTCCGAGCAATGAAGATTAGATGTGGAACGAAGTCGGGCATGTGGAGTGACAGGCTGCGTGAGTGATGATAACCTATGGGTTTGTCCGAAGATGACGTGGCAAGGCCTGATCAGACGAGATCGGTGTTTTATGGTTGCCCCGACGGGGTATAAAGGTCGGAAGTATGGTTTGGCAGATGAATTGAGCCGTGATGATGATGACCCACAGCGTTCCCGAGGTGATCAAGGGCTGATCGGCCTGATCACCACCTGATCACTCGGCTGATCACTATGCCGATCGTGATCAGGGCTGATCAGCCTCTGATCAGCGTTCAGATGCAAGGGCAAGTAAGTTCTCGGTTTGGTCGGGCTGTATACGAAGTGGACAAGTGCTGAAGAGCAGATCTCAAGTGGTTTCAAGGTTGTTTGTCGAAGATCGGGATGGGTCGAAGATCTTTCTAAGAGTCGGGTCGTGATCAGGGCAGAAGTGGTACAGATCAGCTTGAAGGTGCAGCCAGGATGGGCAAGGTGGTGCTACGCAACCGTGTGACGAAGTAAATAGGTTCGAAGTATAAGTAGGCATGAGTTGATGTACGGTACACAGGTATAGGACATTGCATATATAATAACAGTTTTTGATTTTCCCCCTAAAGCAAAGAGTCGCTCCGCCACGTGTTGCGGTCATTGGGAGCACAGGGTTGATTAGTCCCCTCTTGCTCAACTATTTCCCGGTTAAGACGCGCTTAGACGCATTTTGGCTTACCGGAAGGCCCCCGACGGGTTTGTTTTAGGTGATCGAACCTCACCCTCAACGCACACGTGTTTGGAACACGTCTATAATATTGGAAAATGTTTTGTGGAGATAACGTTTGTGGATTACTGTGGAAGATCGTGGTTTGATCGCGTTTTCTTGGTTTCGTATTATCTCTCTCTCATTGGCTGGCCTGATCAGACGAACTTTCCTGATCAGTGCCTAGATACTGATTAAGTATCGACCCCAACCCGTTCTCCGGTGAAGATTTCTACCCGAGGACACCGCCCGTCTCGAGAAGGTCATCCCCTCCGACCTGATCAAGATCATCGTTTTCGTCACCGAGTCCACCTAAGTGAGTGTAACCACCCCCGATCAACTGGTACACAAGGTGAGATGAAGATAAACATAGATCCTGACGCGCATGACGACCGGCCAGATGACCGGGAGGATCAGATCAGTCACCATAATGGTGATTCATCTGATTCTGATGCTGATCAGGATCGACGGAGTACCCCCTCCGATAGTTGGTCGTCCGGGCCAGTGGGTATCCGGATTCCACCCAAGACTTCGGTCATGGATTTGGAAATCGGCTCCACCACAATGGTGCGCGTGTCCGGATTACTTGGTGACCCATTCCTTTGATGATGAAAAAGATGTGAAAATCAAAGTGGAGGAAACTTTTTCGGGTGTATTGGAGGAAGGCGTATCGCCTCCGATGCTGTCCATATCTAAAGGAAGCGATGGTCGACCTGGTCTGGTGGTGTGCCAGGTCGAGATTAAAGATGAAACAACTCCCCACATGGCCCCGATCGGGGCCGATCTGGGTTATAGTAAAGTTGACTATAACCCGGGAAAGGATCGAGGTGTTAACCTTGATCCTATGCATAAGAAGAAAATGGAAAAGACAGAAAAACATGGGGGCGGATCATTGTGATCCACCTAAAAAATATGTGAAACCTAAACCGAAGATCTTCGAGGAGGACGAAGAGAAGATCGACCCAGCCGAGAAGACCACTGTTCAAGATGTGGAACGACTGTTCTATCTTCGAGAGTTTCACAAGTTCGTGGCTACCAACCGAGTGATGAAGATCATTAAACCTAAGATCATCGGGAAGCTTGAAGGTCGGGCGACCCGGCCGGTGTTCACAGGCAGTCAACTTGATCTGATCAGGAACCTCTTGGCGCAGATCGACGAGGTTGGCTTCACTACTGGTGCCTTCGACGCGAATATGCTGTTCGATCTGGATCAAGGGACGATCAGAGAAGCTATGACAACTCTGTATGATCACCTTGCCTCGTTACTAGGGGCGAACCCAGTGGTCCAGTCGCCGATCGCGGATCCTTCGCACCGATCTCAGTTGGTTGAATATCCTATGGATATTGAGTCAATATATCAATCGTCATCACAATCTGGAGCGGCCTCCACTGACTTTTCGGTTGGAATCACATGTATGACGTTGGGCCCGAAAGGGATCAAGCAGATCGACCCCAAGATCGAGCCGCAGAACAGGAAGAGGAATCCTGAACCTGGTCGAGTCGGATCGGACGACAGTTTTGAAGATGCTCAGGAAGTGCCACAGAACAATCCGACTCCCAGCACTGGTCATACCAACATGCCGGAGGTCCCAGAACAATTGAAAACCATGTTTGCGACTATGATGAACCAATTCGAGTGAACAATATGGATCACCTCAGTACACACCTGGGCAAGGACAACCATGGCGATCAGCATCGAACATGAATCAAGCCGTTGAGAAACCGGTCAAGAGACCCGTGGACGTGGATATTGAATCAGTCCGATCGGCCGGAATTATTCGATCAATATGCCAGGCCGATCACCAAGATCGATTTCACAGATCACCCCCACGGAGTGATGTGGACATGGAGTCAGAAGGCGAGATCAGTCAGCATTTCGATCCGGATGATCTGGACATTGAGATGCCTCGTAGGGCGAATATGGCCTCCGCGCAGGCATTTGACAGTGAATCCGAAACGATCACCCGAGTGCGAATGTCTGCAATCTCGGAATTGAAAGATTTCACCGGCAAGGATACGGACGACGATCAGGCCAGAGCGTGGTTAAGTCGGACTAAATCAGCTTTTCTGAGGGACAAGACACCGGAAGGTGAGAGATACCTGATCTTCGCTGATCTAATGAAAGTGCCGGCCAAGAACTGGCTTAAACAACTGAGTCGAGAAGTGCGTTTGAAGTGGCCTCGTTTGTGTGAAGAGTTCGAAGAACAGTATTGCAATTCGGGGGTGTCTGTCGCTAGACAGTACTACCACATGAAGAAAAGATCCGACGAGACGCCGATCGAGTACTTACATCGGTTGAATGTTGCTGGTCTACGCGCGAAAATGCCGATCAAGGACCCACGACACCCGGATATAGCTCGTGAGCATGTTGAACACTTCATTGACACTCTGGATAATCGTGATCTGGCTGATCAGCTAACCTTGCTCCGTATAAAGGATTCAGAGCAACTGGAATTGACTCTGAGGACGCTGCAGCGAGCCAAAAGTCGACAGGCCAAGGTCGAGGTAGGATCGAACCGGTACCGGTCAAAACCACACCCTGATTAGGGCAAGATACCGGCAGCGCAACCAGCCAGAGCAATTCGGATGATCACGAAGGAATCAGACAGTTCAGGTTCTGAAAAGGAAAGTGGTCAATCAAGTCTGAGCTCGGGCGAAGAACAATATCGTCATATCTTTACGACGGAGCCAGTGTATCGCCCGAGATCATCGGCTAATGACATGTATGGACGGAAACCTAGTGGTATCCAACCTGATCAGGACCGATCTCGTAAGAAATGTGTGCATTGTGGGTCGACCAAACATGGAGATCGTGATTGTTGGAAAATAATTACGTGTGGAAAATGTGATCGTAAAGGTCACCCTTCTGATCATTGTTTTTTCGTGTGCAAGACCTGTGGGAAGCTTCATGACGCCGGCGCCTGCCCTATTGAAGAATTTTTTAATCTGATGCGCAAGTGGTATGTGCCGACTAAACATGCTGGTATGCTTCCACCAGATGTTGAGAAGATGTTAAACTAGATCGCTCGCCAGGTTGGAATCTGGTTCAAGCCGAGCGATCTACGTTCTGCATTTATGCATATGCCGGTAGCGGAGATAAGTTTGAGGAAAAGAAGATAACCGACAATACATGTTCTAATTCAAAGTGCATCGATCGGTGTCCGATCTACAGTCTCAGAGTGGATGAATATTCCCGATCGGACGTGATCATGGAGTTGGATCTACTGCCCGGTGAATCCCGAGGATACTGGAACTATCACTCTCCCGACAAGTGGTTTAAACAGGCTAAAGCTAATGGAAAGATCAACAATGAAAAAGCCACTATTTTATTTGACTCTGGAGCAGAAGTCTCGATCATCGGCTCCGCCTTTGCTCGTAAGGTGGGATGTCGTAAAGACAGTACCCAGAGGCAAGAATGTGTTGGGATCGGCGAGAGTTCATATATGACGGAAGGACGATCACGTGTTAAGATTACCCTTGCAGGATCCCTGGTCTACTATTTTAACGCTTGGGTTGGCTGGTTAGCCGGTCAAGACGCGATACTGGGGATGGATTTTATGGTGCCAGCCGGTATACGACTTGACCTGTCTCATGGAACCCTGACTCTGCCGGATGAAGTGCAGATTCAGCTATCCGGCCGACGACCTTTGTATGGTATTCATGTACGGATGCTAAAAATGGGTCAGTACGAGAACCTCGGGGTGTGCCGATCAGTCGATGTCATGATTCGGTCGAGTGATCGGCAACAGAAATTGTGGTTGACCCGTGGTGAACGATGGGTACCAACGTTCGTTAAAGGTATCGGCCGATCAAGCTACATCAGGGTCACGAATATATCCGATCAGCCGCTGATCGTCCACGAAGACATGATCTTAGGGATGTGGTTACCTGAAGGGAAAGTACCTCGACAGATCGGATATGTTTCGGTGGGATCACGAAGATACATTGAATGGCAGAATCTGGCTTATCAGGCCACCACGGACCTGATCAGTGACGAAGACTTAGCGGATGAAGATACCTCACCTATGGTCGAGAAGCCGGAGTATTCTACGCCGACCAAGCTGCTGATCAGGAGGCCACCGATCGAAGCGACAGGGGAAGGCCGGGTCAAAGAAGGTCCACAGATATTGAGTATAATTAGGCCCGGCTCACCGAAAACAACGGATCCAGGTAGCGGAAATGACAGTGAGGAGTTCAGGCGCGATCATGAGGAGGAAAAGGAGGATGAACCAGCTGAATTCATTACAGAGGAGGGTGAATCCGAAGTAAACCATCAGTCGAGTGACGTACAAGGGGCGATTCAAGATGATGCCGATCAGAAAAAGGTAGATCAGGTGGACGAGCAAGTGTGTATACACGAAGGTGGCGATCAGTACATTGAAGGTATCGAGGAGCAGATGGCCGTTTTACCGGAAGTATCGCCCAATATGCCAGAAGTCACCATGGAAGATCTACAGGTCGGTGATCCCGACGTGAGCACTCCCGAGCAGATCGATCAGTTAAAGAAGATCATCTGGAAGAGGCGTCACTTACTGATGGGGAAAGGTAACGCCCTACCCCAGCCGCATTCGGAGCTGTTTGTGATATAGACGTGGGAAATGCGAGGCCGATCGCTCAGCGTTGTCGTAAAGTTGCACCTCAATACCGGGAAAAGTTTTCCGATTTGATCAAGGGTTTGCTGAGTACAAAGATCATCCGACCATCAACATCGCAGTGGGCATCACCGATCGTGATTGTGATTAAGAAGAATGGGGTTGATATTCGATTGTGTATCGACTATAGAATGGTGAATCGCCTCACGAAGTTGATTGTCTACCCGATGCCCCTGATCAATGACTTGTTAGAAGATCTGGATAAAGTTTTATGGTTTTGTTCGCTGGATATGGCTAGTGGTTTCTGGGTGGTTTCGATGACTGATCGCGCTCGAGAGATCTCGGCTTTCGTTACACCTTTTGGACTTTTTGAATGGAATCGGATGCCGTTTGGATTAAAGAATGCCCCACAGATCTACCAGAGGCTGATCGACAATGCTCTCTATGGGTATTTTCAGATCAGTGCTGATCGGGAAGCCACTGATCTACATGATGTGTTTACGGAAGGTGAGCCAGACCAAGATCAGGGCCGATCAGTGTTGGGAAGGCGATCATACATAGATGATATCTTGGTCACGGCAACATCCTGGGATATGCTATGCGATAAGGTCGAACGACTCCTGAACACCTGCGAGCGCTGGAATTTGTCGATCAGTGTGGTCAAGAGTTTCTGGGGTCAACCCAAGGTCGCTTACGTCGGCCATAACGTGTCGATCCAAGGATTGGAAGCAAACCCGAAAGATCTGGCTGCTCTCAGCAACTTACCTTTCCCCCGATCACTGAAGGCCATGCAATCCTTCCTCGGATCTCTGAATTATTATAGCAGATTCATCGAAGACTTCTCGATTTACACCGCTATACTATATGAACTGAAGGAAGTTGATTATCATGGACTACGAGAACGTGATCGGGTAGGAGGATCACCAGTTGAGACTGATCACGAAGTTGGAGTTACTGAAGCGGATCTCAAGACTGGATCACTGATTGATCGAACTGTGCCAGGATCAGAGGACCACATGAAGCGAGCTATGGTAGCCTTCAGTATGTTAAAGGCGAAGATGATCTCGACGCCGATACTGAAACACTTCGATCCGGAGAAGATTCCCGTGGTGATCCTATATGCCACTAAATGGGCAATATCAGCCGCACTGGTCCAAGATCACGATGGGGTTATTGCCCGGTGACGTTCACAAGCCGAACATTAAAACCGAACGAAGTTAACTATGGTATTGTGGATAAGGAAGTGCTAGCGTTATTACGTGTATTGGATATTTGCTACTCTATGCTGGTAACTAGATCAATTAAGGTATTATCCAGGCGATCTAGTTTGGCGTGGTTACTGTCCGCGAGTGGTTTAGATGGAAGACTGGGGCGATGGGCAGCGGTGTTATCTCAGTGGACCTTGGAGATCATTAAGTGCACCAAGGGCGAAGAAGAGATTCTTGGAACACTAGCCGCCAGCATCACGCCCCGATCAGAAGTCGATGAAGCCCTGATCGAGGTGGCTCCCCGGAAGCAACCACGTGAATCGATCACTATACCCCCACCGATCGTCGGCTCGGAGGAAGATCTGATCGTTGTAAGTTTCGACGGATCAGCGAGTGTGAAGAAAGGCGTGGGGGCGTATAGCGCGCTGTTATGGAAACTGCCTGAATGGACTGTTATGTCGGCCGGTTCAGATTATACTCCAGGTATCACGGTCAATGAGGCTGAATATCGTGGTCTGCTGCTAGGTTTGGATCTCTTGCAAGAGCAAAAGATCGGAAGAGTAATCATATGCGGAGATTCAAACCTGGTAATTCGGCAGATCACTGGAGAGATCGACTGTAAAGCGCCGCGTTTGAAGCTACTGAATGATCGCGTTATGAAAGTTTTACGTGGATGGCCATGACATGATCTTTTGCATGTGAAACGTGATTGGAAACGGAGTGCAGATCACCTAGCCACTATGGCTATGCGTGATCAGGCCGGATCAATAATTACTGATCAAGCGTTGCTGGAAGAACTGGTGGAGATCAATAGGCTGCCTGAGCTGATCCGTGTGGAAGATGAAAAGGAAGCAGCCCAGATCTTGATTACGACGAGATCACGAACCAGATCACCACCCAACAGATCACCCTCTCGCGAAAGCCTGACAGAAGAAATAGTACAGGAGATGCGGATCGAAAGAATTCTCAAGGCTCAAGACGAGGAAAAATGGATCGTTGATTTGAAGGCGTTTCTAAAGGGTGATCTGGAGAAGCTGATCCAGGGTGAAGCAAAAGATTGTGCCAAGATCGCGTCCAACTACGAGATCGACGAAAATGATCTATTGTTTTACTATGCTCAAGCTGATCAGGCCGATGCGGATCTGGACCGATCGGCAAGGCTCGTGATCCCGGAGACTTTACAAGCTGATATCTTACACCATTATCACGTCAGTTTAGAGGGTGGCCACCAGGGCGTAGGTCGAACGTATCACAGGATCCGTAAACATTTTCATTGGAGAGGCTTATATCGAAGTATACAAAAGTTTGTCGGGACATGTACGGATTGCGAAACTGGCAAAGGTATGCCAAACATCCGGGGTAGATCACCTGGAAATATCCAGGCGACCTACCCTTTCCAAGTGATAGCGATGGATCACATACCGTCCCTGCCAAAATCGTTCAAGGGCAATACAGAGTTGCTGATCTGGACTGATCTGTTCACGGGATTGGTGATCGCGAAAGCGGGATCTACCCGAACGGCCCAACAAGTCGCTTGCAGTTATGAAGAATGTGTTTTTCGACGATTTGGAGCCAGTGAAGTGATCAGGCATGATCGCGAACCAGGTTTCATGGCCGAAGTATTCCGATCATTTAATCAGATGCTTGGCCAGAAACAGAGCGCGACCATGGCATATCGTCCGCAGGCGAATGGTAAAGCCGAACGGATGGTACAGACGCTAACTAGAGCTATCAAGATGTATGTCGCGGACTCCGCTCAACAAGATTGGGATGAATATGCGGAGAGACTGGTGTTTGCGTTGAATTCCTCTTTTGATCGGATCAGGGGAGATACTCCATTCTACCTGGCGTATGGTTGGGACCCCCGATCTACCATCGAGTCGGTGATCCCTGTTGGATGCACCCGAGGTCGAGATCGCGAAGCTCGTCGATGGCGTATGGGACTCCAACGTCACTACCAACATGCGCGGGAGCAAGTCAACGAACGATTGCGGAGGGCCATCCAAGGAAGAGCTGATCGGAACAATGATCAGGCCGATTCGCATAATATCGAGCCAGGATCAAGGGTTTGGCTTTACTTGGATCGCGTGAAAGAAGGATATGCCAAGAAGTTGGCACATCTGTGGCATGGACCGTTCCGTATAGCCGAACTGATCGGTGATCATGCCGCTCGGCTGATCACTGCAGGCACCGATTACGGAATCTTCCCGATCGTCCATCTGTCGAAGCTGAAACTGGTTCGAGAATACCCTGATCGGCCTAAAACCAGGCTGTCATGCGATGATCAGCCAAGGTTTGACTTCGACGAAGCTCTCTTACCCGAAGACAGTTGGGAAAGAACGTTGGACCCGAACGAATTCGAAGTTGAGAAGGTTTTGGATACCCGATCAGGCAAGAGGACCCGATTTGGCCGAACCCATCGTGATTACTTGGTTCGGTGGAAGGGCTATGACGATCCCGAGTGGGTAGATGAGCGTGATCTGAACTGTGGAGCTCTATTAAGAGAATTTGAACGTGATCGGGTGAGACGAAATCGATTTGGAGTGATGCAAACCCACGAAGAGGGCAACCAGGAATCTCAATAGCCTGGGGTGACACATTGTGACTGATCAGCCAAATGCGATGATCGGACAAGTGGAGATCAGGGTGGTTGAGCTGGTTGGAGTAAACGGATACATATACATACATATAATACACAAGAACTATATCTGTATACATGAGAGCGACCGACATACAAGATGGAGACAATAATGAGACATGAACAGGAAGTGTGAATATGGAACGCGAAAATCATCAAGAACTGTCGTGATATATTAGTGATTATGGAAAACGAAATAAAAGTTGGTTGTCACGACGATCACAGGCCATACTTAGTGCGCAGGCGAGAAACCGCGAACCCTGGATGATCCATGGGGCTTGATCGGAACTGGTTCCGCCAAGGCTCCTGCTGATCGGTCCAGATCAGGCAATCACGCAACGTGGCGACCGGAGTTAGATGCCCATAACCGGGATACCACTCCCCGCCGTCAGCCTTGAGTCCTCGCGATCCCGCTCGACGAACAGGTAAATGCAGCACGCCAGGAAACAGGAAAACGTCCAGATCACACTCGCCGTGCTGAATCCCGTTGACAATATAATCGCAGATCGCGGCCCAAGCAGCCCCGGCTTTGGTGCGTCGACGCTTGCGAGCATGATGGTAATGCTCGATCCACGCGTCCTTGCGCATCGTCGCCGTGATCGGGAAATGGTGGGTCGCCTCCCATATCGCTTGAACGTGTTCCTGGTAATACAAGGCCAAACGTCCCTGCAGCTCAACAAACCAAGGGCGATCGGGAAACGCCAGCCCGGGCATAGGTGTCAGGAGGACATCCCAAGGTGCTGAATCGATCAGAAGCTCAATAGCGCCTCTGGTCAGCACCTTCGGTTGCCACTGCTTGTCTTTGGGCGCCGGCGATCTTGTCGGAAAGATCCAGCCTGGCGGGCGGGACCACAAGCGAGGGACGAGTTTCTGCCTCACAGCAAGAACCTGAGGCGTCAGATCCCATACCTGATCAGCACTCCAAGGTTTCCGTGTTGCCATATGAGCAGAAGTCGGTTTGCCCTGCATGACGACGTACAGATCCATGAACCTTTGGTTCGGATTATAACTGTAATCGTCCTGCCCGATCGATGATTGCTTTGCCGGGATGAAAACGCCCGTGAAATTGAGCGGCGGGGCGATCACTGCCCTATGGGCCGCTGGAGGAACGTTGGGATCAGCTGGAGCCGGTTATTCCTCCTCAAAATCATCGTCATCCTCGTCATCAGACTCCAGCAAAATAACGTCCTGGGCCAACAAATTTACGCCCGAATGGATTGGCGCTGGAGTACGGCGATCAGTTCTACGCGATCGGGCCAGAACAGACAACGTCCTCTCGTCCAGATCAGTCGATTCGTCGTCCGAGTCAATCGCAAGACGTGATCGCTTGGCGGGAGCCATCTTCTTCTTTGACGAGCTGGTCTGCTTGCGCTTCCCAGAATTCAAGACCGAAGGCGCTGATCTCGAAGTCGCTGGTAAACGAGATTGAGTGGACGCAGAAGCCGCTGCAGTGCTGATCACGGGCTGATCAGCACTATGGGTCGGCAAGGAAGCGACGGAAGACGCTGGTGATGGTGGGGCAGACTCTGGAGACTGTGGGGGTGTCCCAGACGGAGTAAAGGAGCTGATCAGCCCAGGAAGCCGTTGTAAGGCCGTCCGAACTGACCCCGAACCGGTGTTCGGTTTGGTCCACCTCTCCATAGTCTGCACCGCGAGGTTTCTCAGGTCGGCGTTATGCTGGAGCCAGGCGCGATCATCGAGCTCTAGGGTTTCAAGTTTAACCCGAGCAAGATTAAGCTCGCGCCGGCAATCTTCAGCTGCTTTCCGACTCTCGCACAACCTTTTCTGTATGTCGGCGCGGCCGATGCGAGAATCGGAAAGTTGCTTGACCAGGAGCTGGACCTGCTCATCCGAATAGCGAGCCTCGACCTCCCGACGCTCTACGTCCTCGGCAGTGCAGATCTTGTCGCGAAGCAGCTGATCACGGTCGAGACGGTGATCATCGAGCCGTTGTAGATGGCCCACCATCTCGACCATCGAGTCTTTCATCGCCTCAATACGTTCGTCTGGAAATAAACATGGAGAGTCAAATACGGATTACAGAAGAAGTGAACGGGATAAACGTACCTTGACGGCGGACGGTAATAGTCAGCGAACTGATCAGCGACTGTAAAGAGGCGACGGTGTCTGAAGGTCTGGAGAGGCGCAGAGCAGCGAGGTCAGCTGATAACTGATCACGCTCCATCGTCAAACCCTGAACGCGATCAGTCATGTCTTGCAAGTCTTGGTCAAGTCGGTCGCGATCTAGCCGGAGAGTCGACAGCTGGGCAGCCAGATCAGCAGAATCATGTGCCAAGGAATCGGCAACGATCCGATGGTCGGATAACTCAGCGTTAAGTGCCCGATTGGTATCATACAGAGAAACCAACTCGGGAATTGCACTTCGGAGTTCCGACCGTAGCCGGCAAGCCTCCACGGACCCCAACGTGAATGGACCCGATCCATCTAATAGGCGAGCGAGCTGTTCCAAGTAACGGAGGGGGCGATCTGAGGAAGGTCGAGCGGGAGGATTCCAAGACGGGCGATACGAAGTGAGGGTCGTCGTTGGTCGGATGAGGCTGGTCGTGATCGGCGCCGAAGTCGTGATCGGGGCGATCGCAGGAGTAGTCGAGCTGGAAACGGAAGGCGAGGCAGCGATCGGGCGGGCAGCCGAAGAAGACGAAGAAGGAAGAGAAGATCGGCTCGAGTCAGCCATGGTGGTCGCCAGAGAGGAAGTTTGGAAGTGAGTGAGTCGAACTGCAGTCGTTGCGCGGCTACAGTTAGTCTCAGGGGCGGCTGTCGTAAAGCGATCGGAAAATATTGAGACTGAAGTGGACCACACATGGCCGTTGATTGGTGACGATAGAACACCCATCAACACATGATTGTTGATGGGTGGGAAAAGGCTGATCACAGTTAAGAGGAAAAGGTGGCGGACAACGGGTATTCACGATGTGAAGAAATCAGCCAAGCACTGTCATTACGCCCAGTCCCAGACACCGATGTAACAGTGGAGATCACGGTCAAGATCGTTGTCACAATTACTAAGTGGAGTTCCCGTGGATGTAAGGTGTAGTGAGCAACTGTTGACATGACGTGTCAAGGACAGCCGTCCAGCCGATCTATGAATGGTATAGTGGTTGAAGTTGATCATGACACGAAGTTACGGCCTGATCAGCTTATTATGCCCGAGCAATGAAGATTAGATGTGGAATGAAGTCGGGCATGTGGAGTGACAGGCTGCGTGAGTGATGATAACCTATGGGTTTGTCCGAAGATGACGTGGCAAGGCCTGATCAGACGAGATCGGTGTTTTATGGTTGCCCTGACGGGGTATAAAGGTCGGAAGTATGGTTTGGCAGATGAATTGAGCCGTGATGATGATGACCCACAGCGTTCCCGAGGTGATCAAGGGCTGATCGGCCTGATCACTCGGCCGATCACTATGCCGATCGTGATCAGGGCTGATCAGCCTCTGATCAGCGTTCAGATGCAAGGGCAAGTAAGTTCTCGGTTTGGTCGGGCTGGATACGAAGTGGACAAGTGCTGAAGAGCAGATCCCAAGTGGTTTCAAGGTTGTTTGTCGAAGATCGGGATGGGTCAAAGATCTTTCTAAGAGTCGGGTCGTGATCAGGGCAGAAGTGGTACAGATCAGCTTGAAGGTGCAGCCAGGATGGCCAAAGTGGTGCTACGCAACCGTGCGACGAAGTATAAAGGTTCGAAGTATAAGTCAGGCATGAGTCGATGTACGGTACACAGGTATAGGACATTGCATATATAATAACAGGTTTTGATTTTCCCCCTAAAGCAAAGAGTCGCTCCGCCACGTGTTGCGGTCATTGGGAGCACAGGGTTGATTAGTCCCCTCTTGCTCAACTATTTCCCGGTTAAGACGCGCTTCGACGCATTTTGGCTTACCGGAAGGCCCCGACGGGTTTGGTTTAGGTGATCGAACCTCACCCTCAACGCGCACGTGTTTGGAACACGTTAATAATATTGGAAAAGGTTTTGTGGAGATAACGTTTGTGGATTACTGTGGAAGATCGTGGATTGATCGCATTTTCTTGGTTTCGTTATATCTCTCTCTCATCGGCTGGCCTGATCAGACGAACTTTCCTGATCAGTGC
>MIQA02017699.1:0-17101 GCA_001887855.2 Sclerospora graminicola | reverse complement strand
TCGACAGATCGGATATGTTTCAGTGGGATCACGAAGATACATTGAATGGCAGAATCTGGCTTATCAAGCCACCACGGACCTGATCAGTGACGAAGACTTAGCGGATGAAGATACCTCACCAATGGTCGAGAAGCCGGAATATTCTACGCCGACCAAGCTGCTGATCAGGAGGCCACCGATCGAAGCGACAGGGAAAAGCCAGGTCAAAGAAGGTCCACAGATATTGAGTATAATTAGGCCCGACTCACCGAAAACAACGGACCCAGATAGCGGAAATGACAGTGAGGAGTTCAAGAACGATCGTGAGAAAGAAAAGGAGGATGAATCAGCCGAAGTCATTACGGAGGAAGGTGAACCCGAAGTAGACCATCAGTCGAGTGACGTACAAGGAGCGACTCAAGATGACACCGATCAGAAAAAGGCAGATCAGGTGGACGAGCAAGTGTGTATACACGAAGGTGGCGATCAGTATATCGAAGGTATCGAGAAGCAGATGGCCGTTTTACCGGAGGTATCGCCCAATATGCCAGAAGTCACCATGGAAGATCTACAGGTCGGTGATCCCGAAGTGAACACGCCCGAGCAGATCGATCAGCTAAAGAAGATCATCTGGAAGAGGCGTCACTTACTGATGGGGAAAGGTAACGCCCTACCCCAGCCGCATTCGGAGCTGTTTGTGATATAGACGTGGGAAATGCGAGGCCGATCGCTCAGCGTTGTCGTAAAGTTGCACCTCAATACCGGGAGAAGTTATCCGATTTGATCAAGGGTTTGCTGAGTACAAAGATCATCCGACCATCAACATCGCAGTGGGCATCGCCGATCGTGATCGTGATTAAGAAGAATGGGGTTGATATTCGTTTGTGTATCGACTATAGAATGGTGAATCGCCTCACGAAGTTGATGGTCTATCCGATGCCCCTGATCAACGATTTATTAGAGGATCTGGATAAAGTTTTATGGTTTTGTTCGTTGGATATGGCTAGTGGTTTCTGGGTGGTTTCGATGACTGATCGCGCTCGAGAGATCTCGGCTTTCGTTACATCTTTTGGGCTTTTTGAGTGGAATCGGATGCCGTTTGGATTAAAGAATGCCCCACAGATCTACCAGAGGCTGATCGACAATGCTCTCTATGGGTATTTCCAGATCAGTGCTGATCGGGAAGCCACTGATCTACATGATGTGTTTACGGAAGGTGAACCAGACCAAGATCAGGGCCGATCAGTGTTGGGAAGGCGATCATACATAGATGATATCTTGGTCACAGCAACATCCTGGGATATGCTATGCGATAAGGTCGAACGACTTCTGAACACCTGTGAGCGCTGGAATTTGTCGATCAGTGTGGTCAAGAGTTTCTGGGGTCAACCCAAGGTCGCTTACCTCGGCCATAACGTGTCGATCCAAGGATTGGAAGCAAACCCGAAAGATCTGGCTGCTCTCAGCAACTTACCTTTCCCCCGATCACTGAAGGCCATGCAATCCTTCCTCGGATCTCTGAATTATTATAGCAGATTCATCGAAGACTTCTCGATTTACGCCGCTATACTATATGAACTGAAGGAAGTTGATTATCATGGACTACGAGAACGTGATCGGGTAGGAGGATCACCAATTGAGACTGATCACGAAGTTGGAGTTACTGAAGCGGATCTCAAGACTGGATCACTGATTGATCGAACTGTGCCAGGATCAGAGGACCACATGAAGCGAGCTATGGTAGCCTTCAGTATGTTAAAGGCGAAGATGATCTCGACGCCGATACTGAAACACTTCGATCCGGAGAAGATTCCCGTGGTGATCCTATATGCCAGTAAATGGGCAATATCAGCCGCACTGGTCCAAGATCACGATGGAGTTTATTGCCCGGTGACGTTCACAAGCCGAACATTAAAACCGAACGAAGTTAACTATGGTATTGTGGATAAGGAAGTGCTAGCGTTATTACGTGTGTTGGATGTTTGCTACTCTATGCTGGTAACTAGATCAATTAAGGTATTATCCAGGCGATCTAGTTTGGCGTGGTTACTATCCGCGAGTGGTTTAGATGGAAGACTGGGGCGATGGGCAGCGGTGTTATCTCAGTGGACTTTGGAGATCATTAAGTGCACCAAGGGCGAAGAAGAGATTCTTGGAACACTAGCCGCCAGCATCACGCCCCGATCAGAAGTCGATGAAGCCCTGATCGAGGTGGCTCCCCGGAAGCAACCACGTGAATCGATCACTATACCCCCACCGATCGTCGGCTCGGAGGAAGATCTGATCGTTGTAAGTTTCGACGGATCAGCGAGTGTGAAGAAAGGCGTAGGGGCGTATAGCGCGCTGTTATGGAAACTGCCTGAATGGACTGTTATATCGGCCGGTTCAGATTATACTCCAGGTATCACGGTCAATGAGGCTGAATATCGTGGTCTGCTGCTAGGTTTGGATCTCTTGCAAGAGCAAAAGATCGGAAGAGTAATCATATGCGGAGATTCAAACCTGGTAATTCGGCAGATCACTGGAGAGATCGACTGTAAAGCGCCGCGTTTGAAGCTACTGAATGATCGCGTTATGAAAGTTTTACGTGGATGGCCAAGACATGATCTTTTGCATGTGAAACGTGATTGGAATCGGAGTGCAGATCACCTAGCCACTATGGCTATGCGTGATCAGGCCGGATCAATAATTACTGATCAAGCGTTGCTGGAAGAACTGGTGGAGATCAATAGGCTGCCTGAGCTGATTCGTGTGGAAGATGAAAAGGAAGCAGCCCAGATCTTGATTACGACGAGATCACGAACCAGATCACCACCCAACAGATCACTCTCTCGAGAAAGCCTGACAGAAGAAATAGTACAGGAGATGCGGATCGAAAGAATTCTCAAGGCTCAAGACGAGGAAAAATGGATCGTTGATTTGAAGGCGTTTCTAAAGGGTGATCTGGAGAAGCTGAGCCAGGGTGAAGCAAAAGATTGTGCCAAGATCGCGTCCAACTACGAGATCGACGAAAATGACCTATTGTTTTACTATGCTCAAGCTGATCAGGCCGATGCGGATCTGGACCGATCGGCAAGGCTCGTGATCCCGGAGACTTTACAAGCTGATATCTTACACCATTATCACGTCAGTTTGGAGGGTGGCCACCAGGGCGTAGGTCGAACGTATCACAGGATCCGTAAACATTTTCATTGGAGAGGTTTATATCGAAGTATACAAAAGTTTGTCGGGACATGTACGGACTGCGAAACTGGAAAAGGTATGCCAACCATCCGGGGTAGATCACCTGGAAATATCCAGGCGACCTACCCTTTCCAAGTGATAGCGATGGATCACATACCGTCCCTGCCAAAATCGTTCAAGGGCAATACAGAGTTGCTGATCTGGACTGATCTGTTCACGGGATTGGTGATCGCGAAAGCGGGATCTACCCGAACAGCCCAACAAGTCGCTTGCAGTTATGAAGAATGTGTTTTTCGACGATTTGGAGCCAGTGAAGTGATCAGGCATGATCGCGAACCAGGTTTCATGGCCGAAGTATTCCGATCATTTAATCAGATGCTTGGCCAGAAACAGAGCGCGACCATGGCATATCGTCCGCAGGCGAATGGTAAAGCCGAACGGATGGTACAGACGCTAACTAGAGCTATCAAGATGTATGTCGCGGACTCCGCTCAACAAGATTGGGATGAATATGCGGAGAGACTGGTGTTTGCGTTGAATTCCTCTTTCGATCGGATCAGGGGAGATACTCCATTCTATCTGGCGTATGGTTGGGACCCCCGATCTACCATCGAGTCGGTGATCCCTGTTGGATGCACCCGAGGTCGAGATCGCGAAGCTCGTCGATGGCGTATGGGACTCCAACGTCACTACCAACATGCGCGGGAGCAAGTCAACGAACGATTGCGGAGGGCCATCCAAGGAAGAGCTGATCGGAACAATGATCAGGCCGATTCGCATAATATCGAGCTAGGATCAAGGGTTTGGCTTTACTTTGATCGCGTGAAAGAAGGATATGCCAAGAAGTTGGCACATCTGTGGCATGGACCGTTCCGTATAGCCGAACTGATCGGTGATCATGCCGCTCGGCTGATCACTGCAGGCACCGATTACGGAATCTTCCCGATCGTCCATCTGTCTAAGCTGAAACTGGTTCGATAATACCCTGATCGGCCTAAAACCAGACTGTCATGCGATGATCAGCCAAGGTTTGACTTCGACGAAGCTCTCTTACCCGAAGACAGTTGGGAAAGAACGTTGGACCCGAACGAATTCGAAGTTGAGAAGGTTTTGGATACCCGATCAGGCAAGAGGACCCGATTTGGCCGAACCCATCGTGATTACTTGGTTCGGTGGAAGGGCTATGACGATCCCGAGTGGGTAGATGAACGTGATCTGAACTGTGGAGCTCTATTAAGAGAATTTGAACGTGATCGGGTGAGACGAAATCGATTTGGAGTGATGCAAACCCACGAAGAGGGCAACCAGGAATCTCAATAGCCTGGGTTGACACATTGTGACTGATCAGCCAAATGCGATGATCGGACAAGTGGAGATCAGGGTGGTTGAGCTGGTTTGGAGTAAACGGATACATATACATACATATAATACACAAGAACTATATCTGTATACATGAGAGCGACCGACATACAAGATGGAGACAATAATGAGACATGAACAGGAAGTGTGAATATGGAACGCGAAAATCATCAAGAACTGTCGTGATATATTAGTGATTATGGAAAACGAAATAAAAGTTGGTTGTCACGACGATTACAGGCCATACTTAGTGCGCAGGCGAGAAACCGCGAACCCTGGATGATCCATGGGGCTTGATCGGAACTGGTTCCGCCAAGGCTCCTGCTGATCGGTCCAGATCAGGCAATCACGCAACGTGGCGACCGGAGTTAGATGCCCATAACCGGGATACCACTCCCCGCCGTCAGCCTTGAGTCCTCGCGATCCCGCTCGACGAACAGGTAAATGCAGCACGCCAGGAAACAGGAAAACGTCCAGATCACACTCGCCGTGCTGAATCCCGTTGACAATATAATCGCAGATCGCGGCCCAAGCAGCCCCGGCTTTGGTGCGTCGACGCTTGCGAGCATGATGGTAATGCTCGATCCACGCGTCCTTGCGCATCGTCGCCGTGATCGGGAAATGGTGGGTCGCCTCCCATATCGCTTGAACGTGTTCCTGGTAATACAAGGCCAAACGTCCCTGCAGCTCAACAAACCAAGGGTGATCGGGAAACGCCAGCCCGGGCATAGGTGTCAGGAGGACATCCCAAGGTGCTGAATCGATCAGAAGCTCAATAGCGCCTCTGGTCAGCACCTTCGGTTGCCACTGCTTGTCTTTGGGCGCCGGCGATCTTGTCGGAAAGATCCAGCCTGGCGGGCGGGACCACAAGCGAGGGACGAGTTTCTGCCTCACAGCAAGAACCTGAGGCGTCAGATCCCATACCTGATCAGCACTCCAAGGTTTCCGTGTTGCCATATGAGCAGAAGTCGGTTTGCCCTGCATGACGACGTACAGATCCATGAACCTTTGGTTCGGATTATAACTGTAATCGTCCTGCCCGATCGATGATTGCTTTGCCGGGATGAAAACGCCCGTGAAATTGAGCGGCGGGGCGATCACTGCCCTATGGGCCGCTGGAGGAACGTTGGGATCAGCTGGAGCCGGTTGTTCCTCCTCAAAATCATCGTCATCCTCGTCATCTGACCCCAGCAAAGTAACGGCCTGGGCCAACGAATTTACGCCCGAATGGATTGGCGCTGGAGTACGGCGATCAGTGCTGCGCGATCGGGCCAGAACAGACAACGTCCTCTCGTCCAGATCAGTCGATTCGTCGTCCGAGTCAATCGCAAGACGTGATCGCTTGGCGGGAGCCATCTTCTTCTTTGACGAGCTGGTCTGCTTGCGCTTCCCAGAATTCAAGACCGAAGGCGCTGATCTCGAAGTCGCTGGTAAACGAGATTGAGTGGACGCAGAAGCCGCTGCAGTGCTGATCACGGGCTGATCAGCACTATGGGTCGGCAAGGAAGCGACGGAAGACGCTGGTGATGGTGGGGCAGACTCTGGAGACTGTGGGGGTGTCCCAGACGGAGTAAAGGAGCTGATCAGCCCAGGAAGCCGTTGTAAGGCCGTCCGAACTGACCCCGAACCGGTGTTCGGTTTGGTCCACCTCTCCATAGTCTGCACCGCGAGGTTTCTCAGGTCGGCGTTATGCTGGAGCCAGGCGCAATCATCGAGCTCTAGGGTTTCAAGTTTAACCCGAGCAAGATTAAGCTCGCGCCGGCAATCTTCAGCTGCTTTCCGACTCTCGCACAACCTTTTCTGTATGTCGGCGCGGCCGATGCGAGAATCGGAAAGTTGCTTGACCAGGAGCTGGACCTGCTCATCCGAATAGCGAGCCTCGACCTCCCGACGCTCTACGTCCTCGGCAGTGCAGATCTTGTCGCGAAGCAGCTGATCACGGTCGAGACGGTGATCATCGAGCCGTTGTAGATGGCCCACCATCTCGACCATCGAGTCTTTCATCGCCTCAATACGTTCGTCTGGAAATAAACATGGAGAGTCAAATACGGATTACAGAAGAAGTGAACGGGATAAACGTACCTTGTCGGCGGACGGTAATAGTCAGCGAACCGATCAGCGACTGTAAAGAGGCGACGGTGTCTGAAGGTCTGGAGAGGCGCAGAGCAGCGAGGTCAGCTGATAACTGATCACGCTCCATTGTCAAACCCTGAACGCGATCAGTCAGGTCTTGCAAGTCTTGGTCAAGTCGGTCGAGATCTAGCCGGAGAGTCGACAGCTGGGCAGCCAGATCAGCAGAATCATGTGCCAAGGAATTGGCAACGATCCGATGGTCGGATAACTCAGCGTTAAGTGCCCGATTGGTATCATACAGAGAAACCAACTCGGGAATTGACTTCGGAGCTCCGACCGTAGCCGGCGAGCCTCCACGGACCCCAACGTGAATGGACCCGATCCATCTAATAGGCGAGCGAGCTGTTCCAAGTACCGGAGGGGGCGATCTGAGGAAGGTCGAGCGGGAGGATTCCAAGACGGGCGATACGAAGTGAGGGTCGTCGTTGGTCGGATGAGGCTGGTCGTGATCGACGCCGAAGTCGTGATCGGGGCGATCGCAGGAGTAGTCGAGCTGGAAACGGAAGGCGAGGCAGCGATTGGGCGGGCAGCCGAAGAAGACGAAGAAGGAAGAGAAGATCGGCTCGAATCAGCCATGGTGGTCGTCGCCAGAGAGGAAGTTTGGAAGTGAGTGAGTTGAACTGCAGTCGTTGCGCGGCTGCAGTTAGTCTCAGGGGCGGCTGTCGTAAAGCGATCGGAAAATATTGAGACTGAAGTGGACCACACATGGCCGTTGATTGGTGACGATAGAACACCCATCAACACATGATTGTTGATGGGTGGGAAAAGGCTGATCACAGTTAAGAGGAAAAGGTGGCGGACAACGGGTATTCACGATGTGAAGAAATCAGCCAAGCACTGTCATTACGCCCAGTCCCAGACACCGATGTAACAGTGGAGATCACGGTCAAGATCGTTGTCACAATTACTAAGTGGAGTTCCCGTGGATGTAAGGTGTAGTGAGCAACTGTTGACATGACGTGTCAAGGACAGCCGTCCAGCCGATCTATGAATGGTATAGTGGTTGAAGTTGATCATGACACGAAGTTCTGGCCTGATCAGCTTATTATGTCCGAGCAATGAAGATTAGATGTGGAACGAAGTCGGGCATGTGGAGTGACAGGCTGCGTGAGTGATGATAACCTATGGGTTTGTCCGAAGATGACGTGGCAAGGCCTGATCAGACGAGATCGGTGTTTTATGGTTGCCCCGACGGGGTATAAAGGTCGGAAGTATGGTTTGGCAGATGAATTGAGCCGTGATGATGATGACCCACAGCGTTCCCGAGGTGATCAAGGGCTGATCGGCCTGACCACCACCTGATCACTCGGCTGATCACTATGCCGATCGTGATCAGGGCTGATCAGCCTCTGATCAGCGTTCAGATGCAAGGGCAAGTAAGTTCTCGGTTTGGTCGGGCTGGATACGAAGTGGACAAGTGCTGAAGAGCAGATCTCAAGTGGTTTCAAGGTTGTTTGTCGAAGATCGGGATGGGTTGAAGATCTTTCTAAGAGTCGGGTCGTGATCAGGGCAGAAGTGGTACAGATCAGCTTGAAGGTGCAGCCAGGATGGGCAAGGTGGTGCTACGCAACCGTGCGACGAAGTAAATAGGTTCGAAGTATAAGTCAGGCATGAGTTGATGTACGGTACACAGGTATAGGACATTGCATATATAATAACAGGTTTTGATTTTCCCCCTAAAGCAAAGAGTCGCTCCGCCACGTGTTGCGGTCATTGGGAGCACAGGGTTGATTAGTCCCCTCTTGCTCAACTAATTCCCGGTTAAGACGCGCTTAGACGCATTTTGGCTTACCGGAAGGCCCCCGACGGGTTTGTTTTAGGTGATCGAACCTCACCCTCAACGCACACGTGTTTGGAACACGTCAATAATATTGGAAAAGGTTTTGTGGAGATAACGTTTGTGGATTACTGTGGAAGATCGTGGTTTGATCGCGTTTTCTTGGTTTCGTATTATCTCTCTCTCATTGGCTGGCCTGATCAGACGAACTTTCCTGATCAGTGCCTAGATACTGATTAAGTATCGACCCCAACCCGTTCTCCGGTGAAGATTTCCACCCGAGGACACCCCCCGTCTCGAGAAGGTCATCCCCTCCGACCTGATCAAGATCATCGTTTTCGTCACCGAGTCCACCTAAGTGAGTGTAACCACCCCCGATCAACGGGTACACAAGGTGAGATGAAGATAAACATAGATCCTGACGCGCATGAAGACCGGCCAGATGACCGGGAGGATCAGATCAGTCACCACAATGGTGATTCATCTGATTCTGATGCTGATCAGGATCGACGGAGTACCCCCTCCGATAGTTGGTCGTCCGGGCCAGTGGGTATCCGGATTCCACCCAAGACTTCGGTCATGGTTTTGGAAATCGGCTCCACCACATAAGCCACGTGTCTAAGCGAAGGTAAGTTTAAGAGTGAATATATTCATGACTGGTTAAGAGCTAACTAATATAATTAGACCTAGACTAATCATAGTAACATGTAATGTAAAACTGATCTAGTGATATCTTTATCATTAGATCTCTTTTTAGATTCGATAATTGTATCAGAATCTGTTCTCAGGGTGGATTATAACAACTTTTAATCCAATATTAGCATTTCAGACTGTAAGTCTGAAATTGAACTGTGATATTTCAGCTTAAATATCACTTATGTAATGGTATCCCATTACACCCCCCCCCTCAAGGTGGTTGGCAATAATATTATGTAGTATTGGCCAATCCCCATATCGAATGGTGGCACTTGTTGGTCGTAACGATATTTTGGTTACAACCACTAACGACCATAAAATCAAATGGTCGAGAAACGCGGCGGCGCTCTTAAGGGCGCTACCGATACTGCTAACGCAGCCTCCACCTCTGCATCACGTCCAGAGGTGCCAACATCGCCGGGAGACCCATTGTCTCTCGTAGTAGACGCTGCAGAAGCAGTGTCTAAAAAAGGGCGAGAAGATGTAGCATCTTTCGCACTTTCACCTGCCGTCGGGCGGGTGGCTTAGAAGCCCAATTCTGTCTTCGGAGAGTCATCTGACTCCGAAGAAGAGGGTGAGGACGTCACCGTCCTCCGCAATGGATCTAGCGAGCGTAAGTTTGCTAGAATTGCTTCGCCGTTAAGTGATGGCGAAGTGGATTCTGACGCTGTCGATTACGACAGCGAAAACTCAATGAAGCGGTGGTATGAGGAGCGTAGGGCTCCTCCTGGACCTCGTCATTCGCCAGGTCGTAGCGAAGACGACTTTGAGATGACAAGTGGTGCCCCACCTGCTAAGAAACATCGTGCGGAAGCGGCTTACACTGCTTCCGATTCACTGTGTCGTGTGGAACGTCATGTTCCTTACGAAGTGGGGTTTTGGACCCCAGCATGGACGCTTGCCCATGGTAGTGGTGGGCATGTCAAACGCGATTGTCAATATCCACTGTTTGACATTAATGCGCTTGACGATTGCGAGGACCTTCGCAATCGTCATTTTGATCGTAGTACTGACGATAGACGTCGGTACTTCATCGACCTTTTCTTCCAAGCTCGTTATTACACGAACCGGAAAGGGTCGCAAAAGAATAAGGACGACAAAGACGCCCTTACTCAGAGTTGGAATGCCTTTGTTGACAATTACAACAAAGGTCCCGATGAGTATGTGAAGAAGGTTCACGCAAACCGCGAGCGCTTCTTAAAGTACTCACGCTCAGGTAAAATGGAGTATATCCATTTCACTTGCATCAAAGAGGGGTTCTCTTGCGGGGTTCCTTCGAACATGAGGTGTCCGTGTTGTCCCCCGGGAGCTCCTCGTCTGACCAAAAAGGAGCTAAGAGGGTACCGAGGTTTCTCAGTACCCGCTAAGATTAAGAGCCTTATCGACGCTCTTAAGGCATCGGAAGCTGCTACCGCTGCTTCGCAGGCACCAGCACCTAGTGTTGGCGTGCCGCCCTCATCAACACTTAGTGTTGACGCTTCTTTTGAGTTCGAGGAGAAGTATCCTTCTCGAACTCACGCAGGAGGTCAGGGGCATCCGCCCTCAACACCTCGATCGGTTCCCAAGAGTCAAACTCTTGGGAATATCCCAGCCAACGCACCAAGTACTCGGTACGCTGCCCCTTCTTATAGGGAACCGAGCGCTTCGAAAGCAAGCGCTCGAGAATGTAGCGCTTGTTCCCCTGACTGTCAATCAGGGGCGGCGGGGGCTGATAATTCCCTCGGCGTTGTTGTTGCGGCGCATGGTCATCAGCTCCGCAATCTTGAGAAGCACTGTGACGCTTTGAGCGAGGACATGTGCCACTCGATGAAAACGTATCGTTATCATCGGGACGAGATTCGTGAGATTCTCGACGCGCAAGTCGTGATGCAGAAGAAGAGTGATCTTCTGATGCTCGACGTTGATCGTCTAAAGTCGGAGGCGGAAACTCTCCAGGCTCTCCAGGCTTCCCACCAGCGGTTGGAGGCCGACTACAAGTCTCTCTTGGGAGACTGGAAGAAGCACGGCATTCGCCGTGGCGATACGTCTCGTCCGAAGACGTAGACGATCGGTATGGTTTGAGCCTCCCAACGTAAAACGTTGGATGGAGGCGCATGGCCGCGGGAATGTCTAAAGTGTAGGCATTCCCCTTAACACCTTGGACCTTAAAGGGCCCAATGAACTTAGGGAGCAACTTCCGTGTAGGGAAGTTGCTAATTGCATGTGTAGGCAAATTAGTTGTAGATAACATAACTAATTCACCTTTTTGAAAAGAATTTGTGTTCTTCCTTCCATTCTTATCTGCATTCTGCTTCTGCTTGTCAAAAGCGGAAGCAAGCGCGTCTTTTACATAGCGTATTACAGCTTGACGTTGTAATACGAATTCATCTACTGCTTTATTGGCAGTGGATGGGTTGTTTTCATTGTCTGCAGCCATTGCTGCCGACACATATTCCGCATAAGCGGCTTCGGTTTCCGAAACGGCTTGAGTTTCTTCTGTGGTAACAGTAGAAGACTCATCAGTTTCTTCGCAAGTTGCGACTGCAGCTTGTGCGTCGACTCGCTTATAATTTGAGCGGGTCCCTCCCCCACTTTAATTTGGCGTACCGCCAAGTAAAGCCGGGGTTCGTGGATGCCGTAAGGCATTCACGTAAAACGGTGTATGCTTGGTAGAAGCATGCACCGAGTTGTTTATAGCAAACTCAGTGAGTGGTAAATAATCACTCCACTGCTCGAAGGCATGCGCGTAAGAACGCAGCATGTCGCCGAGAACGCGGTTAACGCGCTCACTCTGCCCATCCGTTTTTGGATGGTCCGCGGATGACATCTTCAACTGCGTACCCAACAACGAGAACGTTTCTTGCCAGAAACGTCCTGTGAATCTTGGATCCCGATCCGAGATTATGTTTTCCGGCATTCCGTGTAAACGGAATACCGTGTCAACGAATATCCGCGCCGTTTGCGCAGCGGTGACATTCGCTGACACTGCAGCAAGATGAACCATCTTACTGAAGCGGTCTACAAAGACCACAATGCCTGTTTTCCGACTGTGATCAGCCGGAAGACCAAAGATAAAATCCATAGAAATGGACTTCCAACACTCTGTCGGAACCGGCAGAGATTGGAGGGGAGCCTGCGCGGATTGTGCGGGCTTGACGCGCTGGCATATCTCGCAAGCGCGGACGTACTTACGTACCCATTTATATTGGTTACGCCAGTAGAAATCGCGTGCGAGAGAAGCATACGTCTTCTCTCGACCTTGATGCCCCGAGATCGGTGCATCATGGTACTCAAACAAAATTTGATGTTTGAGGTCATCGTCGTTTGGAACGACAATGCGATTAACATCATCTTGGTCTGTGCTGTAAAGCAACAGACCATCGTGCAATTGATAACGATGCACGCATGCGCGAAGGAACTCTGGAAGTTCCTTGCGCTTCCGATCTGATTGATCACTTAAGTAATCGATCAGTAGGCGAGTTTCCTCGTCTGTTTCGTACGCTTGACGTACTTGTCGCACAAGCGGCGACGACAGAGCAGTGCAACGTATTGCGTTTGCACTGGTTGCTTCGATTACGGACGGTTTCGTCTCGTAATCGGGGCGTCGTGATAGCGCATCCGCTACCACGTTAAGCTTTACCGGTTTATACTCAACCGTGAAGTTGTATTCCGCAAAGAATGACAGCCAACGTGCCATTCTTTGAGAGATGTGCGGTGAATTCACGGCCGTGCGTAGCGACGCATGGTCCGTGTAAACCACGAAGGGTCTATCTCCTAAGATATAGATCCTAAACTTCGCCAGTGCATACTTCATGGCAAGGAGTTCCTTGTCATGCACCGGATAGTTGCGCTCGGCTGGGCGCAGCTTGTTGGAAAACGGACCCGGACACGATTATCCGGATGGCCGTTGGCGGTTGAAGTGGCCCAAAGGGCTGCGGGGGGTTTCACTGGGCGTCGAGGGGTCGCGGTCCAGGTGCATATTCTAGGGAGCGAAGTTGTAGGGAGAAGGCCTTTGCTCTAATACATCAGTTGCTCTTTCACCATCCACATTCCAACAGGGTTATGAGCCCAAGCGAGTCGCGCTAGGGGGAAAACGATACAACGCTAAGGAACTATGGACGCAAGACGGGACAAGGCTAAAGACCAGTGGTCCAACAACTTCGCTCCACTTCGTGACGGCGAAGAGATTGATTGGCGTCAGCGCAAGTGGCTTCTGCGGACGACGTTCAAGGAGTATGGGATCCTCGACATTGCGGAGGGGACGCTCAAGAGAGACCAACTCAGCACGGCGGAAGGACTCGTGGCTTTTGATCGCCAACAATGCAAGATCCAGCGTATGATCGCGTCGGCGATACCGCCACACCGTCTGCAGCAAGTCGATCACTTGGAGACCGGCACTGAGATGTGGACGGAGGTAAACGAGATCTACGAGAGGCGCATGGATCCAGTTATCAAGGAGAGCATCATTCTTAGGAAGTGCAACGAGCTCAAGGAGCTCAAGTGCACGCCATCAGGCAATGTGAGCATCCATCTGGCCAAAATGTTTAGGATCAAGTCGGACTTGAAGAGATACGGCTACGACGTCAAGGACATTAACATGAAGCAGATGATGCTGGACAGTCTCCCCGATCTGCACGAATATGAGCAGCTGCGTGGAGCAGTGAAATACGGTCGGTCTGCGGAGATGTCACTAGATGCGCTCCGGGCGCTTATTGAGCAAGCTGCTGTGAATCAACTAGCTCGCGGCAAAGGAAATTGTGCCACCTACACGGGAGGTGGTCAACGGCAACAACAAGGAGGCAACACAGGTGCTCGCCACCAGCAGCAAAATGGACAAAATGGGAGCAAGAATAATCATCAGAGTGATGGTCAAGGAAAGCCGAAACGTGATAGGAAGAAGAACAAGACCTGCCACAGGTGCGGTGAGATCGGTCACTTTCAGGCAACTTGCACGGCTATTATTGATGGAGTTGCCGGGCTTGGAGCCACTGCTACCAGCGAAGGCAACGCTGTGACGCAACGGCGCCAGCAGCGCTCAAACTACACGAGTCGTGGCGGCGAAGCGCGCACGAACAAACATGATGTCGTTGAGGAAGAACCAGGTGTGGCTGCCGGTGTCGCGATGGTCAGTCCGATGGTGACCGCAGCATACACGAAGAGTGAGGATGCCAAATGGCCAAGTCACTGCCAGAAGGACCGTCATGGTGGTGTTTCGACACGGTTTCCAATGTGCACTTGACCGGTGATCGCTCTCTCTTTGTTCATCTTGAAGAAATTCACCCAGAAAGTATTGGTGCAAATGTTGTTGGTGTGGCTGCCACGACGCTTACTCGTGCATCTGGCATTGGTCGAGTGAAGATCATCACTCAGGTGGGCGACACTGAGGCAGAGGTATTTTTGGATGATGTACTGTACGTCGAAGGCGCGTCACACGGACTGTTCTCGATGCATCTTGCGATTACCAAGCAGAAGTTTGAAATCTAATATGATCGTGGGGCATCGACGTTCAGTGCTTACAAGGACGGGGAGCAGGTGATCTTTGCTGTTCCTCGCGAAGGGATTTGGGTGTTTGAGGCGAAACGTCCAGCGGATGCTCCGCGACGCCCAGGTGTACCACGTGCGATCGTCAATTACACGATCGCGGACGGTGTAGCTACACTCGAACAGTGGCATAACCGAACTGGTCACACGAATGTTCAGTATCTGAAGATCATGGCGGACCGTGGTCTCGTGCGTGGCATGATGATCACGAACAGGAAGCTCAAGACGTGTGATGCTTGCCATATTGGCAAACAGAGACAGAAGCGACGTCAGCAGAAGTTGGATCGCCAAGTGACGGCTCCCAACATGATCGTGTTTGCGGATTTGATGTTCCCACCACAGAACAATGGTTCGCGATTCGTCGCGATCCTCGTGATTATGGATGGCTGGAGCCGATATCTTACTGTGTTCTTGCTCACCGACAAGAGCGGAAAGACTGTAAACAAGTACATGCAGCGCTACGTGCTATGGGCGGAGCGTCAAGCTGGTCGTGGGATCACTAAGATCGTACAGCGTGAGCACGAGCCTGCGGAAAGCACGAAGTTTCCAGTTCAACGCGTTCTCACAGATAAAGGTGGTGAGTTTGTGAACAAGGGGATGAAGGTTCTATGCCGAGCGAGGAATCGAACACATCAAAGTGGGTCCCAAGAGCTCGCATCTGAATGCTGTGGATCGTGCGATTCAATCGTTGAATGACTACGTGAAGACGCAGATGCACAAATCTGGATTTGCGCGATCGTTTTGGTGGTACGCTCTTTTGTTGCGGTTTACATCAAGAACATGTTGTACCATCGAGCCATCGATGGGATTCCCATCCAGCGTATGCTCGGTGTAAAGGCTGATGTACACCACCTGAGGCCCTTCGGCTCACTTGTTTACATCCAGGTCCCAAACACACCGGAGCGCTCGAAGGGCGACAACAATGCTATCGTCGGCTATCTACTTGGGTTTGAAATTGACACTGTCGGCGCACGCGTGTATATCCCCAGTGAAAACACGGTCAAGTTTGTCGCTGAGGTTCGTGTTATTGAAGACGTAATGTACGGCGATCGCCATCACGTTGATCCGGCCAACCGAGATGACGGTGAGTGGCTGCGGTTTGTGACTGAAGATGTTGAAGAGCGAAACGATACGACCTACATCCCGAGTGACGACGGCGAGGGCATGGAGAGCATCCACGAGTCCTGCCAGAGCGTCGCCCTCGACAACTCGGACGGTGCAGAGACTATTGTAAGTGCTACGGTCGCATACGAAGCATCTATGGCTGATGATGATCATTTAACGCACGTCGGAGATGATGACGAGGACGACGATGACGAGGATCATGCCAATCAGGGCGTGGACGATGATCACGAGAATGACATCGACGAGAGAGATGGTGGTCATGATGAGGATGAGTCTGTCTCGGCTAATTTTGGATCGGAGGTAGATCCAGCAGAAGGTGGTTCGGTCGCCGATGCGACCGAGGTGGGTGAGGATGTGAGTGATCCTACCCACGAGCAGGGATCGGCTCATGAGCAGGAATCGGAGACCAAGGATCGGACGGACGACGACCAGAACAAGGACTTACACGAAGACGACAACGCCGGTGTAGTGTCGAAACCGACCGCCACGGAACGATCCGTGCTTGGGAAGATCGTATTGCCCGAAGGCCTGCGAAAGCGAGTGGAACGGGACGACACCCCGTCCGAAGCTGAGAAGAACCAGCTTGGAGAACGAGTGAAGGAACGTCGCACAGGTTTACGCCAGTGGACACGTCGACCTGCTCGATTTAATGACTTTGTCAGATGGGCCAATGTTGCTACGAGAATATAAGGTCGCGATGGCAGACCGATTGGTGCCAAGAACATCAGAGTCCCAAAGAATTGACGTCAATTTATGCGTTCGAAGTATGTGGATTTCTGGCAAATGGCTGAGCTGGAAGAAAATGGCGGTCTTCAAGGCCAAGGAAGTCCTATCAGGTAGAGAGGACCGAGACGCCGAAGGATGCGAAAACAGTGAAGATCAGGTGGGTCTACGCGATCAAGACGGATGCACAAGGCTTCGTTGTAAATTCAGAGAGTCGTGGCCCTGGGAAATTACCAGAGACCAGGAATCGACTTTGTAGAGACTTCGTCACCTGTCGCGAGAATGTCTTCGTTCGAATCACAGCGGCTATATCAGCAGAGTTTGATCTCGTTCTCTACGGTGGAGACATCAACACTGCGTATCTAAACGCAACGCTTGAGATCGCTCAATACGTCGATGGAATCGAGGGATACCCGTGTGAGGACCCGTCGTATGTCTATGTGGTGCGGAAGGCACTGTATGGCTTGCGCCAGTCTGGCCGTGAATGGAACTCGGAGATCAATGGGTGTCTGCTGAACCGCGGATTTGAGCGGTGTGCCACGGAACCGTGTCTTTACTACTCGATCGACGGTGATAAAATCATGTTGCTATTAATCTACGTGGACG
>MIQA02017698.1:0-22730 GCA_001887855.2 Sclerospora graminicola | reverse complement strand
TTATACACAGAATATTTTCCTTTTCATTCTTCGAACCTGCATCATGTTGAATAACGTATAGTACGCAAAAGGGGCAGATCAGAAAGAGAGCCGGTCCAGGAGAAAGGACATCATCTGGTCAAGTACAACGCAACTGAGTGGCTCCTTCTGCTTAGGGTTTGGCCCCATAAATCATAACTGCTCGTATACATTTGTGCTCACTTTTTTATTCGCTTGTAAGGAAACATCTTCTACAATGGCTTTCAAGACGCTCTTTCTCCTCGCGCTTAGTGCCACGATGGCGGTGGCCAATGACAGTGACGACGATCTTACCATGTCTGTGGGTACAAACGGCACAAAGGTGCAAGCTACGGGTGGTACAACCTCGTTCATGGGCACGGAGTATAATCCGGATAAGTGTGTCCTTCAATTCCTGAGTTTGAAGTGCGACGACGACAACTGCGGAGAGCTCAACGGCTACAAACTCCAGTGTGTCTCGAAAGGTCGCCAGAATGGCAAAGAGAAGAAAATGTGCGAGTGTGACCCGAAGGACATCAATAGTTGCCAAAATTCTGTGAATCCAAATACCACATCGGGTACAGTGCCTCAATTCGGAGAATGCAGCGACCAAAACAAGTGTGTGGATTCCTATGGATACATTGCTACGTCCAAGGAAGAAGGTCCTGTTTGTGCTGAAAAGCTGCACTGCCTCAAGGAGATTAACACGACGGCTACTGAACCTGCCTCGATTTGCCACACGTGCATGTCGTGTATTGCCCAGAATGACGCAGCCGACAAGCAATTGGCTGCTTCCAAACGCTTCAATTGTTCGACTATTTGCCCGAAGGAGATTTTGGACACTGTCGCGGAACGAAATGCCGCGGGGGTTGGCATTGCCGACTCGTATACACTCAAGAATTCAACCACTGGCCCGACGAACGACTCGGACTCAAGTCCGTCACGTAGTGACAAGAAAACAGGAACCAGTGCTGCGTCCGCTATGTATTCGATCGATTCCGCTGCGATCCTGTCTGCAGTTGTCGCGTTGGCATTTATTGGAACTATGAACTGAGGTGAAGAAAGACGCTTGAAAAGAAGGTTTGCTTCTCTTAGTATTAATGTTATCAATCAACGCTTTCGTTACATAAAATATTGTGTCATGCTTAATAACTGTTTTCTTACTTTATAAAGTTTAAAAATTTTAGACAATACCCAATTTTAATTCAAAATACGTGATGTGCACTCATCCGACTGGTTATGTTGTTGAAAAGGTAGCGCATGCATCGGTCTTTGGTGCGATCGTGCTCCGTTGCCTGTAGTCCAATTCGTCGGGTCACAACCCGTCGAGCCTCCACTGCGTCCGGGGTATCTGCTGCACTGCCTGTAGCTAATGGACAATAACCCTTGACGGACACATGGCGAACGGAAAGCATACCGGAGCCTGGCTCGCGACGGATGACCATACCACCGCACACGTTGCGTCGAATTGTCTTGACTCCAGGAGCATCCATGGGCATGGGATGGAGTGAATCTTCGTCCACGTAATCCCACACTATCATACCTTCGTCCTGGTTGCGCTGCTCTCGCGTCAGTACACGGGCCTCGACATTAATGTTTTCAGCAGTGTCGGACTCATCCATAACCTCAAAAATAGGCTGCATGGAAGCAGCAAGATCGCTATAGTACACGCGCGACTTTGTCGCTCCATTATCGTCGTCCTTATCCACCTCGTCCACAGATCGACATTGATAGGACGCCCCAGGGTAGTACACCCCAGTTGACTTCATACAAATAAACACTAGTTCAATTAGAGTGTCCACGGTGCACTGGGCTGTCTCTTGAAACAAGAAAACCGACGAAAATTCTTTAATCACACGACCATCACCAGCGTCGTCTGTTTGAGACCATGATACACTACTGCTCTCAGCCTGGCCAAAGAGTTCCCTCATGACAGCATCAGTGTATACATCATCCAGTTCCTCTGCATCGCGTGTGCCATCGTGCAGAATCTTCACCGTACCAGAGTACATTTGACCTGTCGCCAGCAATTGTGAGAACCCTTTTTCCGTGCCTTTTATGACAAGTTTCTTTGCTAGTTCCATCTTGCTGGGAGGAAAATGAGCGACATACTCTTTCCTTCTTGCGACAATATCTTTTGATGCTAACGCCGTGTACGAGTGCACCCAATCATGGAACTCGAGGGTCTGAAAACACGGTAACTTTACTCCGATCAAAGCTTCCATACCTTCGAGAAACGCTATGTGTTGAAACAGTGCTTGCTTTAACATTTGATTTGTTTCCTCCACCTGCTTCCTCCTACATCGTTGCGTCATGGCTTCTTCCTCATATACAAAGAATTCTTCATTATTAGCCAATAAAGCTCGTCGTTCAGCTCGCATCGTGGCTAGCTGGGCTGTCAATCGGTTCACTTCGGCTTGCAATGATGTTACTAAACACTTTTTCTTCTCGCGATGACGCTGGACACTTGTTGCGATCTGCAGCCGCCGTCGCTGTTTCTTTTGTTCCTCCAAGCTTAGTGTTTCCTTTTTCATCACCACTTTTCTGCCTCTTCTGCGGCCTTTAGCCACTTTTTTCACTTCCTGTGCGTTAGGATCTCGAGTCTCATGAACTGCCTCCGATTCACTCGTCAAGGTGCTGTGACCTGTTGGAAGGGCCCCAGAAAATGGAGACGCCGGAGTAGCCTCACTCTGTCTTGTGTGCTGGGATTTAGACTTTTGTCCTGAAGTAATTGTACACGGTGATAAGAAATTCATGTCGTCGTTATTGAGAAAGTCGCTTAGAATTTCCCAATCTTCAGTTGTAGGAGGTAGTGTATCGCCGCTGACGGTGGGGGAAGAAGCACCTTCAGTGCCGTTATTGATCGACGGAGAAGATGATGCAGTTGAATACGACGATGGCGAAGTGGATGTGAATGAAGAGCCATTGATAGAGCACACCCCCTCCATTGGGAAAAGTTACTATGTGAACTGTAATTGTTGCATAATATTGCACGTTAGTGTCCAATACGCAGGCCTCTTTAAAGTAGGTAGCTAGCTACCTAATTTTATCTGGCAACACCATATTAGGCAGGCGTCCGAAATTGTATGGTTGAATATCGTTAAAGTTCCGACATCATGACATTTGTATGCGCTATTCTGTCCAATCCAAATAGATTATTGATATTCATCCAATGTATGGATAGGAGAGGTTATATTTCGACCAATCATACCGTTTATCAAAGCTTAAACTTCGTTTCGACCGGTTCCGACGTATTTCGTCGGAACCCTAGCAAAATATGGGTATGGTCATAGCAAAATACTGTTAAACACATATTCATTTGCATATCCTCCTCATTCCGACCATGAACCTATCAAGTTCGCAGCCCGACAACACGTTGAGCAAAAGCAACAGCGTCTAATGCATTCAAGCGATTCCTCCATGAGGAAAACGTCTCGATGTCAGCGGTTTCGGATGCGCTCGGCGCTGACTCCAGTGGCGCAATTCATGCGAGTCTTTGAGACCGTTTTGGAGTTTACTTGGCTTTTCAAGAGAGCAATCCTGGCGAGAAGCTTGCCCACAATACCATCATGCAGTATTTCCGGCAGGCTAAGCTGTGACTGCTGGACTGTTTCCCGCGGAGTAGTGCTCATGTGGAGGCTGCGCTCTTGACAAAAGAAAGCATGCTTGACAAGTACTGCAAGACACGTCCAGCGGTTACGGTTGTAAAGCAAGCGAATCGATGTACAAAGGAACATCTTCATTTACCCATGAGTTATACGTATGCACACGCTACAAGTGCAACTGATTATCAAGATGCTGCCTTACTCTCGTTACTCTGGTATCCCTTTGGTCGAGCGTCGGATCTGACACATCTGAAGAAAGACAACCTGTCCATGTGTGAAAATGTCCTCTTCATACACTTCATTCGGATGAAGAATTCGCATCGATCACTCGTCGCTTTGTTAGTTATATAAAAAACAGGGTACCAACCTTTTGAGCCTGGTTTCAATACTTCCGAGGGGAATCGAACCCCTCCAGCGGACGGCCGCTGTCTCGATCCAGCGAGCGGAACTGTTTTTGCTGACTTAAGCAGTACTTTGAAAAAATCGAGAATGAGCTTTTCGAATTTTGTGCATCATTGGTAAAATGATGTCTCTAACAACTTCATTGTTCATTTCAGCCACGTCTTCTATAACGGATTTAAAACGTTGATGGCGCTATCCAGTTATTCTGTGCGATTGGCTCTGTCATAGTAATGAAGGTTTTTGATTGGATTCTTAGATATGTGGCTCCACCCAATGACATTACTACATCTCTGTGACACTCAAGCTAATGATCATTTTTATCTTTCGTTTTAATTGGTTTAAAACTGACGAGTTGGAATGGGTCGGCGTGGTCGAAACTTTTACGATATGGGATCTGGCAGAATGCAAATTAGGCACTCTTGCAGCATACAAATTTCAAGATCAACCAACCAAGTAAATACCGTGTTGGAGCCGCGAAGGTCCAAGCGACTTCATGTGGATCTCGACAGTGGTGCGAGTATGCACCTTTTCAACAATGAAACTTACTCGCGAGATGCAAAAGGAGTTAACAGAACATATTTCCAAGCTGAAGTACAGACGTTGAAGGTATCAAAGAAAGGATGGATACAGATACAAGTGTTGACCAACCAAACCAAGCATAAGATACAAGTTATGGAAGTGTTTTACATGGAAAACCTTTGAAGAAGCATTTTATCGTACGCTTGAAGAGAAACGATACGTCATGGTATACGTCGACGGATGACGTGTGATGATGCATCGTGACAAAAAAAGACACATGTTTGACATAGAAAAGGTGAACAAAGTACTTGCGGTTGAAATTATACCTGGCATCCCGATAAATTACGATAATGACTCGGTCATGGCGATCTTGCAAGAAAGCGACGAGGAGATCAGAGCCGACTACTATCCCAGATTATCCAGAAAATTATATTGAAGCAAGTTTAATGAAATCCCCTTTACACATTGTTCCTGAACGGTACTTTTTGCCTTTTTACGACAGACATACAAAAAGGATCACTTATGCATTTCCACGCGAGACTAGGTCATCTCAATTACGATGCAGTGGAGAGGTTGGCAAGAGATCCTAAAAGTAGAATTTTTAATTATTGACAGACACGAAAAGAATGAATTGCTTGACCTGTGCTCAGGGCAAGCAAACCAAGAAGTCGAGATCAAAGTGGGATAGTGGAGCTAATGCTCCGACCGATCGAGTCAGCGGCGTTATCTGTTCCGACCTGAAGGGGCCTATTACCCCTAGAGGGGTAGTGCCTCGGTTATCATGTCTGCCAACATGTCTTGCGTAGGAGTATACTGTAAAACCTGAATTAGAACCCCACTGGGGTTACCCACCCAAACGAGGGGTTATATTCGAGGGGGGGTTCTATTTGAAAAAAAAAATTGCGTTTTGCAACGATTCATCTTGTCTGTATGTGGTATATGTGTTTCCTGCTTTATATCAGATTCGATTCTTGATCTCCACGGGATCTACTTTTTCATAATCATTTTCTCTGGTTTAGGTGACGTCATTGGTAACGAGCCTTCACAAAAGCCCAGTATACTTAGTACCTACTGTTCGCCGTCCTCGGGATGGTCCTTCAGGAACTGCATTGCGCATTTCACAATGAATTTGGACTTGGCATTTCCACGGCACAGCTGCAGCTCTTTCGCCAGTGCTTGCAGTTCTCGTCGGGATGCGCTCCCATGTGTTTTCAAAGTTTCGTCATGCTATTATTTTTACAGCATGAACTTTGAGCAATCCAGGGATATTTTATGGATATTCATTCATCTCCAAAACATTTCCTGTGGAACAAGCAGACAACAGGAGTCAAGGTACTTCACCTACACTTCTTTACACACGAAAAGAAGCAGATGGGATCAGGCTTATAGCAATCCCGATCGCTCTGCGTGTACAGAGATTAAAGGATGCGCTACATGGTTAATTGCACCAATATACATGTACAAGGAGGCATAGATGGACTGGAGAAAGTTAGAACCGCCGTCTAATTGCAATGCCAGTAGAAAAGGTATTCTCGAAGGGGGGGGACTAAAGTCTTCCGTATTCGACTGTGGGAAAACCTAGTGACTGAAGTGAACCAGTGGATAGGACCAAATTAACGATAATGTGATGCCCTCACCAGGTACGTTTCGCAGTACATGCCTGTGTTGACGAATCGAGATGAAACCAGTCGGAAAAAGGCGACCCGGGGAGTTTAGGCGACTGAGCCATTCTCATGCAAAATCGATTTAAAGGAGGTACCATTTCATGGAATTATACCCGCCCTTTTGGGGTTCTTTCAGTTGGGCAAGATATCCGTGGATAGGAGAGGACAGGTCGACGGAACTATCGCAGACGAAATATGACCGAATTCCTATAATAATATTCTTCTGCTACATAGCGAACGAAGTACTAACGACGTATACACTTGACATACCCACAAGTCTCGAATACGTGTGCGAAAAAAAGTAGGCATCGTAATTTTTAGCGGAGGATTGAAGTGTGACAAGTACTAGGAAAATCACCTCCAATTAAACTGTATCGAGGACCTAACGCACTTCAGGAAATGCAGCGGACACTAAATGGACCGAGACTACTAAACGGATTTACGGAGGGATCAAAGGCAACAGTGGGCCTGAAGCAGGCTGCCAGCGCAATCAATTGGTCAATTTGTTGGGCAAAGCGGTTAACGGAGGATTAACTGGATGGATCGCATAAGGGACAGGTAGTATGTTATCCTCGCCCTTATTTATACGGTTCTGGTTAGCCTCTGGTAGAAGACACTTCTTTTCGGAATATTCCAAAGGTGATACGAAGATGTTACAAGAAAATTTATCATAAGGGAATGGCTCGAGCTCTACAGGCGGTTTGGAGAAATGGAGAATTCGATGGGAAGAAGATGACTGGTGGTATGACATACAAGATCAAATTCCGAAGGCGGTTTGAAGCCACGGCCACATACTAATGTGGTGAAGCGGATTCTAAGGATTTAAATATGAGTGGTTCACACCGCTAGGCTGATTGGATGGTCTCGAGATCAGCCATTATTAGAAAGTGGCAGTTGCTATGTAAGATAAGTCGATCCAACTTAAAAAAGTGATAACGGGGTCAAAAGTGGAGAATATGTGGAAAAGTATGGAAGTCACTGTGCCATATCAGATCATGGGTTATTCGGTTGGAGTAGGTCAGTTAAGTCATGCGACCGCCCTTGGATGGTTACGTGTCGCACCGGGTCGACCCAAGAGCTAAGAAATCAGTTGGGATGCAGCAACGGGTCCAGATTATAGTTGGGTTAACTTTTGGAGTGTGGTTTGGTTATGTCTTTTGAATAGCACTATGGCGGAACATGGATGTTTTCAGTGGTCAGCTGGTTTATGCTATGATCAACTAATTAATCCCAATGATTCCGTACTCTGGACGATGCGGCCGATAGGGGAAAATAATCAACCTCAAGTAGAGTTGAAAAAAATGAATGGTTACCAGACTACTTGGCGTTGGTGGTTGAAAAGGTCCCAGAATGGGTCCAAGCCGGCCCCAGAGGTCGGCTCGGCCGTGAACCAATAAAAGCGACTTGCGTCTAAGAAAGCGAAACGTATACTGATTTATCCTATGTCCAATACTCCCTTTGTGTAACCTACCTCAAATAACACGTCTGACCAGTCATGTACCTTACCCAACGCAACCCGGCTAACTCCGACTTTGTGTACCAGTACGGCCGGTACACCAACCCCAAATGGTACCAACCCGTCCGGTACACCGATCCCATATGGTACCAGTCCGAATGGTACATGGTACCCGGCCGGCTCGGCGGATAGCCACCCATCCGCGCCTCTCGGCCGCTTGACGCTAGCAATCCCTTGGCAGCCTCTCCTACGATCCCGGTGCATACTTCTTTCCACTAGAACAATCCTCTTCTTTCGGGCCCCTTCCACTCCATCCTTACAGGCAATCCGCCATCTTGGCCGTCAAGCCTCCATAGTCCTTCCGTCCGCTCAGCCCGCTTATCCAACTATCCTCGCCCCTTGTCAGGTCCGCCGACTGGATTTCCAGCCAGGCACCGTCCGACCGCTTGTAGACTTCATCGGCGGCGACTATCCGGCGCCTACACCCTTGGCCCTCATTTCCACCAATCAGGATGCGCCCTTTGGAAAGTGCCTTACATTATTTTATAAGTCGCTTCACCACAGTCACCCACTTGCAAATTTTCTATGGTAGCCTATGGGGGACAGAGGGTCACCTCCGGCAGCACTGCAATCTGGTCCTCCAAACCTTCGACATATAAGTCGCCCCTTCATGAATGCAGACCTGGCCGGCTTCTGTGTAACTTTCAGCCAAGCCGTTCATTCATCTCCTTATTCATTTCCGGAGCTCGACGGTCTCATCCAGCGGAGGCATCACCTGCCCATCCAAGAGCCGGCTCACTTCTGCATCCGGGTCAGCTTTGACTATTTCCAAACCACCATTCTCGCACCGCTGACCATCACCGGAAGCATTTGATCTGCCGATTTATTATTGTAACTCGTCATCGTATCTAGGCAGCACAGACAGGACCGGTTCGGCTACTTGTACGCTTCCTCGGTCAGCAAATCCATGCTGAACCCCTAACGACCGGTCCCGAGTAAGAATTCTAGAAGGAGTCGGGTTCTCTGGCCGTACCACCATTGGTGTTAAGTCGTCCTCTATAGACCCTTCTTCACTTATCAGGTCGGTGGTCGCTAGATAAGCCAGGTTCTGCCACTTGGTATAAAGTCTTGAACGATTTGTGACATAACCTAGCGGGCGCGGCACCTTGTCTTTCTGCCAACCACATCCCAATGATGACATCTTCGTACAAGGTAAGGGGATGCTCTAAGATATTGGTCACCTAACGTAATTGGAATGTCCTTCTACTTTGACGAAGGAGCACCCAACATTACATCAAATCAGCCATAATTTATGCCGTCGGTCATGAGAATGAATTATCGCCTACACTGATCGTCCTACCGGAATGGTCACGAACTGACCTAATTTTATAAACTGAGTGTGGGCACCATATCGAGGTAGCCGGCCGGCCAGCTGAAATAGCACTTTATCAGGCAGAGTCAGCGTGTCATGGGATAAGTCCAGTCGTATACTGGCGGGCGCCATTTAGTCCATCACCAAAATTGCTTCCTTCCCGGCTAACCTTCTTAGCCAGGTAGTAAAATAATATGCCAGTGGCTTAGCCAATGTTATCGTCACTTGTGTTCTTCCTTGGGTCGTGTATGAACTTTCTACAATTCCAATGCCCTCTTGCCTCTGTGTTTTATCAATTTCACACCCAACCTTCAACCAAAGGTGGTGTCGAAGATAGAGACTTCTGCTTCAGAGTCAAAAATCATAGTGGCCTTCGGGTTATTTGTTTGCCGCAACCATTGGCTTGCTTGAACCACTTGTCTGGTCAGTGGTACTTTCAATAGCCTCGTGATTGACCAGACAATATGTTCAGCTCCATAACCACCTCAGACCGAGAATGTTCATCCACCCGTAGACTGTCCACCACATAAGGGTCCGCATTGTTTCCCGGGGGTCGGCTGGCGTAATCGTCAAAAGAAAATGTGTTGTCAGTTACGCTTTGCTTTGCTTCTCGATTATCTTCTTTACCGGCATATGCATAGATACTAACACTAGAACGCTCGGCTCGAACCAGATTCCAACCGGCAGCAACCCACTTGACCAAGACAACCCGTGTCGTTTGCATGGTTCCAATGGACTCGAATGGTACCAGTTCAGAAGATGAACATCAACGGTCTGGGGGCGATTCAGAAGGAGAGCAGTATCGTTAACTGATTTCGGCAGCAGCCAGTCAGCGTTCCCTACTCCGGGTCGAAAGCTTGGGCAGATGCCATGATAGCCTGGAGAATCATACCTAGATCCAGGTATAGTGGTATTTGGACGACTTGACCGACTCCATATCGATATTACTAAGTGGTGGTTTCCTACTAGGGGGTGGCCCGTGTCGGCAATCCGAACGGCTAATGGGAGGTCAACCTGGGGCACGCTCTCTTTTGATTGCACTGACTCCATATCTTCACCCGATAAAACTCCGTTACGATGCTCCTTCGACTTAGGCGTCCGTACGCCATGGGAGGTGTGTGGTTGTCCTGCCCTACATTGGGGTATCCTGCATTAGACCGACGCTGCTAGTCTAAGTACCGTTCCATCATGGCTGAAAATATATTCGTATGTGAACTGATCCTTGGGGACCAGCTTGGGGCTCTTCTTTGATCCTTTGTGTCGTGTCTTCGGCCCTCGAGTCTGCTGATTTTACCTCCATCTCCATCTGGTCGCTGCCTGGCCGTTCCTTATTTGAGTAATCCGGCTTATACGATTTCCCATGGTGGCCAGCCTCCTTCAGGTCGGTTATTCCGGGGCTCTTCATGCCTGCAAACTTGGTCGCGATTGCCACATGCGCTGCTCCCTTAGGGCCAAGCGTCATACGGGTGATGCCCACTGAGGATTCCGACGAATCCACCTCCGAAGGGGCTGACTCATATAAAGAGGAATCAGAGCCCCCCTCCTACGACCACCTTGTGCGGTGAAGCAGGTGAAAGTGGTTTGGCTTTAGAGGTAGCAATCATCTTCTGGGGTTCCACATGACCTAATAAGGGCACCAGGTGATCATGTAGTGCACTGATCGCTTCCCCCGACAACATCCTCAACAAGTTAAACCAGTTTTTTTTTCGACCACTAGCGACTCGTGGTGATATCCAGGTTCACCGAGAGCTCTGTGTCGTAGAAGAGAAGCTCATACTGATTTTATCCCGACTATTCAGTATGAAGCTTTTGCGTACCCTACACACAATATAGTAACGCACCTGTATCTTTGTGGTGAAGCGACTTTGGAATGAATTAACGGCCGGGTGTGAAATACACTTGGCCGAGGCTGCCTTCTGATTGGCGGAAATTGCTGGTCAAAAGTGCAGATGCAGGATGACAGCTGCCCGGGGCGTTCGGCGACACTCACAAGCGACAGATCGGTGCAAGGCATGGAATCAAGCTAGATGAAGGTGATCCGGAGGATCGGAACCAGGTCAGCCAGAAGTTGGCCGGCCAGATCAGGTGGAGCTGGATGGCCGTCGATGGTGGCTATAAGTGGCCAAGGGGCGGATTGGCCTAAGAGATGTACGTATGAAGGGCCTTGAGGAAGGCTATGACCCTGTAGAAGCCGGATGGGACGCTGAAGGTGGATGCGTGGCCGCTAAAGGGGAACCGGAGTCGGTGGCCAGGTCTTGTTCAGTTCGAGGTGAATGGCTAGCCAGGTCGGTCTGACTATTTTGTGTACGGTACACAAAGGCGTAGAGCAGGGTATTTGGTGTACGGTACACAAAGGCTATCTGACGCGCTATTTCAGGTAAGGCACAAAACTATCCAGCCAGGTTATTTTGGGTAGGTTACATAAAAGATTCTATTGGATCTAGGGATAAAACTCTGTGTACGTTTCACTTTCTAAGACGCAAGTCATTCATTGGTTCACAGCAGAGGGGTAACAAGGTCCCCTCTTGCTGCTATTAGTTTACCCGGGGAAGGTTGAAAGGAACCCACCGGAAGTCCCCTGAGCGGGAGTCGTCGTGAAACCTATACTCAACTCAAGTCGCCCGTGTTTTGAACACGGTTAATCTCTATTGGAAAGTGTGGTAGCGTTTTGGCCTACTGTGGAAGATTGTGGAGTATTATTTGGATTCCCTATTTACACATAAGATTGGATTTACCCTTTATTATCTTTGGTTTAGTTGGCCGATCGATCTTCTCGGTCCAGCCTTTGCGGTAAAAAAATTCCAAGTATAACTCCAATCCTGCTCCCCGGTGAAGATTGCTGCCCAGGAGCAACCCTTGGCCTAACCCTCATCCTCTTATTTTACGGACTTTTAGCCTTTCGCCCTAGAGTCCACCAAGAGATTGTAACCGCCAGTGCTGACGGGTACACAAGGTGAGCTTTATAAACACGGATCATCCGAGTCGTCGCAACCAAGGTGATGGGAGTGACCGATCCAGCCGGCTGGATGCTGGCTCGGATTAAGATCTGGATGGACGGAGTTCCCCATCCGAAAGTCAGTAATCCCGTTCTTCCTCAAGTCATTTAAAACAGACTTGCAATCGGTTTTCAACCGATTGTGGGAAGTCCGGAGAGTATCGATCTCCAACGTTTGGTGGTCAAGCTCGAACAGCAGAATATTATTCTTCTGCTGAAGGGCAACGTGAGCGCTCAAAATGTCGTGAATCGCTTTACGAAGGGAGCAACGTGTCTTTACAGAGTGAAACATGTTGCCGCTACGATAAGACGGCCTAGAAGTGGCTTAAGCCACTTCTGTCCCATGTTTCTTGGCAGGCGGAGCGCTGCCTGCTCTTACATCTCGCGTTGGGTCAATATCACCACGACCCGGCGAACGCCTTGGACCAGATAGAGCTCTCCGCTCTTTCAATCATGTATGGTATGCGTCATCACTGTTGTAATCGATAGCATTAGCCTCCATTCTGGCATCGCTTCTAGGTGAAGAACTTCCCTAGCCTACACTCGCTAGACGTCTTCCGGAGGTCAGCGACTTCCTCTTCCTCTTCCTCGGAGTCGGAGCTGTCTCCGAAACATCGACGGCTTCTTATTCACCACCCGCCATTCGGCAGGTGTCAACGTGTTCGATGTTGCCTTAGCAACATCGTCACGCCCCCTTTTAGATGCTGCTTCAGCAGCATCTGCGACAGAGACAAGAGATCTCTCAGTCTATCTTCGTCTGACGCTGCCTTAGCTGCATCACTGCTTGTGTTGGACACCTCAGCAATGGATTCTGAGGCGGAGGCTTCCTTCGTGTTTTCAGCAGCGCGCTTAAGAGCGCCGCCGCGTGTCTCGACCATGGCGTTCTTGGTCGTAATGTTTGGTTTGTAAACAATTGATTGTTTTGACCAACAAGTGCCTGGCCAATGTTAAACTTATCATTGACCAACGACCTTAACTGAGGGTGATGTAATGGGGTACCATTACATAAGTGATATTTCAGTGTAAATATCATAGTTTAATTTCAGACGTATTGTCTGAAATGTGAATATTGGATTATAAGTTATTATAATCCACAAGGAAATTTGTTTCGGTTGTAAATACCGAATCCAAGAGCGGATCTAATAATAAAAGTATTATTAGATCAGTTTTACATTACATGCTTGTATGATTAGTTTAGGTTTAACCAATGAGCTCCAAACATCAGGGTTTTGGTTTTGGCCAATGAAATCACAGTATTGACTAAGAAGCCCTGCCACGTCAAATTTAAGACCTCGTGCGGTAACGATCAGAAATAAGACTTGCCGGTGGCTATTAAATCTGGTCTAACGGGAGGTTTATAGGTTAAAACCCTAATTAAGACTCACCGGTGGCGATGCTTTCATAATATATTCACTCTTAAACTTAACGTCTTGCAGCCACCTGTCTTGATTATATATTTTACATATATAACTAAAGGACATTTTAATTACTTAAATAGTCTGCACACAAGTTTAATACTGATTAAACTATCGAGGATCAATTACTTTTGTTCCTATCCTAATTGCACGCTTTCTCACCCGCAATTTTACAGTGTAAACCTGTAACAGCTAGCCTGTTACACTTTGTCGCTGAAATGGGTAACTACCGTGTAGGAACAGTACGCGTGAATTGGCTGGGGTGGTGTAAAGGCATTACACATAAAACGAGGCCACAAAATGTACCGAGAGGGTCATATCGCTCGGCGCAGCAAATGAGTTTCCGGAGTTGATAGCGGCGTCATGGAGGGACTCACGGCCACCTCGCCACAGAATGCAGCACTGCCAGAATGGAGGTTAGCCGCCTCGAAAAGAATGGTTTTTCGAACGCAGGTGTCGTGGCCACAGCTTATCGTTGACTACCCTGAGGGAATGGGAGTCATGTTCAGCTTCGTCTGCAACTACATTCGATACGCAATGACGCACAAGAAGTATAGCAAGACTTTGTTCTTCGATTTGGTTGACATGGCGCTCATCAACGGTTTCTTCATCAACAAAAAAAATCTTGCGCGCCAATTGAAAACCGAGAAGGTTCCAACACACGCAGAGTATATGAAAAGACTCCATACAGATTTGCCTGCGATACAGAACACTGACTGTGAGCAAATCCGGAAGATCTTCTGAGTCAACCGTCGCAGGCTACATATCATGCGCTCGTCAAGATCACAAGTATCTACACATCCACGACACAAAACAGGCATCGAGAGTACCATTGCAAAGTGTGCTTCGCGTGAACCCTGGTCAAAAGTGTTTCGAGACATGCTACGAATTTTTGGAGTGGTCAATGTTGCACGGCGGCCGTGTGGCGCTATGCAATCGAATCCGTCGCGAGGTAGTGGGGGAATACACTCACATGCCGCCAAATATGGCACCTGCAGTAGCTTAACGGGCAGTCAATTCGATCCTAAGGAACACGAAGATCCGTTTCCGCACGCGCAATCACGAAGACACCACCTCTAGTGAGGGAGCGTAAGGGCGAAGAAGATCAGCCGCATTTTCAATTAACATCAACTTCCCCACTCTTTTCTTCTCAACGTCTAGTCTTTCTACGCTGCCGCGTTTAGAGGATTTGACCCCATTTTTTTTAATAATGGGGCAAAAGTCTCTAAACACGAGAGTGTAGAAAACTATTACCAAAATTCGCGCCAAAATGAATGGTGCGTCAAGTTATATATCGTTTCTGAGGATATTCATGGTATAGAGCTCAGTGCGCAGTTTTTGCCTTGTAAATTTGCACATGTACCCACTTTTTCAGACAGTGATTGCATGATATATTTTATTCATGTTATGCAACACGAACTGGGGAAAAGCTTCCAACAGTATATTTTTTCGCAAAATCAGTATAATAAAATCAAGAGCATTTCTTATTCTCTCCTACAGAATAAGTTTTTCCCTTAGAGGGGTTGAATACTATCACCTACCGCAACGCCTTAGATATTTTAAAGGCTCACTGAAAAGCCGTATAATCATAGTTTTGAATAATTCCATTTATTGAAATTTTGAGATGTAGTAAAGCGAAGTAAGTTGCATATTTTAAGGCTAATTTAAAAGCAAGCGAATGGGTACTTTAGAAATTTGATGGAGGAATCGAGACATCTATTATAAATAGGTGATGAAACACAAGACACGAGGATTTCCCGCTTTCGCAAACGACTCCCGCATTTTCAAAATATAGACTTTTTGAACGGTTTAAACACTACATAAATCAGTTTTAAGTAATGAACCCGGATCTGCGTTACGCAGTAGGACCACCATGGCTAGAATTATTTGAGCAGTACTAAAATCCAGGGTTTGTCAAAGTTAGCGTATATTAGGTGTAGGATTTGATACACTTAGTATCAACTTGATGTTTACTAAGTATTTGATTAAGTATGTCAACTTCGGTTGTAAGCCAGGGAAAAACTCACCAAGGTTGCGTAGGAAAATCTTAAGCTGTTTAAGCTTTTCATTTTGTTTAAATATGTCAAATTTGGTTAGTAATCCATAAAAAACCTCGCATAGTTTGGGTAGGAAAACCTTAGGGGAATTGTCTGTCTGGTTTGTAAGATTGCTTAGACATTCTGCCCCGAGTTGCCACACCAAGCTTATTTTTTTAATAGAGCAGTTGAGGCTATGGAAGTGCCTTGGTAAAAATGTCTGCTATCATGTCCTTGTATTGCAATACGTAATAGTGAAATGTTGTTGTTCTACTTTTCTTGCACAAAGTGATAGCGTATATCGATTTGCTTAGATTTATCGTGCAATACAGGATAATTTGCAAGTTTAATGCAGTTTGGTTGCCTTCGTGAATTATTGTTGGTATTGTGAATTCAAATCCAAGTTCAGTTAGCAGGGTATTTTGAAATATTACTTCCTGCATGCAGTGACAGAGGGCGATGTACTCAGCTTCAGTTGTGGATAGCACCACGTTTTGGACTTTTCAAGAAAGCCACGATACCGGGCTTTTACCGATCATTTTCACAAAACCACCTATAGATCGTCGGGTATCTAAGAAGCTCGCATAGTCAGAGTCTGAAAAAAAAGTAAGACTGTCCGTTCGTTGACGGGTAGTCTGATAGATGGTTCCACACAGAATCAGTCTGTGGCTTGTTGTGCCATGCAGGTATCTGAAACCTCGAACGACTGATTTCCAGTGTTCTTCCCCAGGGTTGGAGATGTATTGACTTACCTATTTCCTGTAGTACGCAAATTCAGCGCGGGTGCCTATCATAAGATACACGAGGCTGCTGACTGCCTCGCGATATGGAATGTCTTTCATCATATTTCTTTCAGCTTCTGTTTGAGAACTCATGGCACTAAACAGTTTTATGCTGCGGTCAACTGGTGTAGTGACGTGATACGTCAAAATGTTTTTAAATCGATCCAGCACCTTAGTTGCATATTTTTCTTGGTAAATGAAGATTGTTCGGGATTTGTAGATCCGCTCGATGGACCAATACTTCAGCTTCCCTAAATCTGTCATATTGAACCGCTGCTTCATGGCAGATTTGATTTCATTGACGAGAGGCAAGTGTTAGAAGATCGTCAACATAGACAACAATTTTGATCGTCAACATAATATTAAGGTATTACAAGCAACGTAGCTACAAAGTTAGACGAAATCGTGAAGGTCGGACACAGGGACTTAGTTAACAATATGTGTATTAAGAAGTGATTAAGTTGCTACCTTATCAATATGCATTCAAAGTGTTGAGGCGTACTAGATAACGTACGAGTAGTTTAGAAAGATATTCTATACTTACCGTAATAAAGTCGGTTATGGTCCGAATTCATTTCACCTACCTTTACCGATGTACCGTAAAAGTTCCAATAAAGAGCTCCAGAAGTAGTACCGAGCTTATCTTCATGATGTGACCAACTTCATAAAAACAATTTAGTGGTACCGTAAGACTTCACGGTGGAATTCTATGCACTTCGAAAATTGAAGTGGAAATGTTGGGTTTCCGTGAATTGCTCCAATAAATAGGCTTAAAAATCGATCGTCCTATCACTTTATGAATGGATAACCAAGCCGCAATCAAGATGATGAAAAGCATGGAAGGAAGCTCGAAAATGAAACATGTAGATATACGATTGAGGTATATTGTTTCAAAGTTAAAAGAAGGAGAAATTAATTCAACCTACACTCCGCCACAAGATATACAAGCGGACTTGCTTACCAAAGCATTGCCGTATCCAAGATTGAACGAATTACGCTCGGAAATTGGTTTGAAGTGATGACAGAATTCATTCCAAGAAGGAGAGTTAAAATTTTGATCTTTGTCCAATGTTTCAATATTTTTGATATGTTGCGTGACGACAACCTTCTTATCCAGCTTGAGGTATACCTTGAAACTTTTAGTCTCTTCACTTTTTCCGACGATAATTCCAATTTGAGCCCTGTGAGCAAGCAATTTTTTCCTGGATTTCGGTAAGCCATGCATGGAGATCCAAATGCAACTATACAGCCCAGGTTTGACTTGTCTCCAGCTTCAGGAATGTGATGGGCGAGAGATGCTTGGCGTTCGCACTGTGGCCTTTGAAATTAATAATGTTAGCCTGCATAAATTGTACTGTATCTAAAGCTAGGCTTAATTCCACGTGAAAGCAAGTCATTCAAAATGGCTAATATTCAATGAATGGTCCGATGCTTCTTTCTTGCCTTGCCATTGCCTGACTGATTACCAGCCTTCACTTATCTGTCTTGAAACTCCTTTGCTTTTGCAAAAACCATCCCGGTTTCTATATTCGGCACCCCCATCGGTACGAATGATGTGCACCTTGCAATTTAATAGCCTCTCCAAAAACACCAGGAAGTGTCCGAACTTCTTGGCAACAATATCCTTCCTCTTCGCTAGGAAAACACGGACATAATTCGACTTGAAATCAACAAAGTGGATCATATACCTGATTTCGAATCTGTCTCTTGGAATTATAGGCCCCTTGAGGTCGGAGCAAATCACGCCGCCGATCCGATCCGTTGTGGCATTGTCACCGCTGTCCTTTTTGGACCTTGGGTTTTTGGTTTGTTTCCCTTGTGCACATGTCAAACAGTTCATCCTTTTCGTATCCGTTAATTTCATTTCACTTTTGGGGTCTTTTGCTAACTTTTCCACGGCGTCGTAATTGAGGTGACCTAATCGCGCATAGTGCATAAGCGAACCCTTCTGCACGCATGTGTCACTCTTGGTTTCCTTATCGCTTTCCTGCAAGATCGCCATGACTGAGGCCCGATCGTAATTTATCGGGATGTTAACTATGACTTCAACTGCTAGCACCTTGTCCACTTTTTTATGTCGAATATGTGACGCTTGCTATTACGGTGCCTCATCACTCGCCGTCCATCGACGTACACCATTTCACATCCCTTCTCTTCCAGGAGTCCATACGATAGAGTGTTTCTTGAAAGTTTCTCCTCGTAATACACTTCCATAATTTTAATAGTGAGTATGGTTTGGTTTACAATCACTTGTATTTGAACCCATCATTTCTTGGATACCTGAAGTGTATGGACGTCTACTTGGAAACATGCTCCGTTAACTTCTTCTGTAACTCGCATGTACGATTCATTAATGACAGGTGCATACTTGCACCACTGTCAAGAATCAATTTGCTGTCGCTCGAATCTTTTAAATCTTTGGTAATTGCGAGCGTAAAGTCAATCTTGTTGCTGTTTTCGGCCTTCTTGCTGGTTTTCTTTGAAATTTTCTGGCATCTCGAATGTCCATGACATATCTTTCCACAGTTTGTGCATTTCTTGTCTTTGGGTTTCTCTTCTATGTAGTTGTCTGTGTCATTTCCAAACCTAGTCGATCATCTAGCATCATTTTCGATAGCGTCTGCAAACACGACAGAGTTGAATTGGCTTCCCTGAGGAAATCTGTTCTTGTCTGATCGAATTTCGACATTGGAAAATAGTCTTAAATTCACTATTCGCGTAGTGAACAATGTTTTCTAGACTCAAAGGTTTGCTTCCACCGACTGCTTTCGAAACATCTACCAAATAGAGGTAGTTTTCATTCCAGCTGTGATTTGGGCGTTTCTTGCTGGTGAAAATCTTCATTGATTGTGCCGGGATTATTATCGTGTTGAATGCATTAAGCATTTTGTTCATAATGTGAACCGGAGTAGATGATTCATTCCACCACGAGTCGACTTGACGCTGATAGTATTTTTCAGCGGTTCCACCCAAGTAATGTCCAAGTAAATCAACCTTGATATCTTCACTCCACAGGTATCCGCACGCACATTCCGCGATTGAATTTGCCGGATGAACCTGGTTCCCCGTTGTTTGAAACCGGCGCCCAGGCCGCGGTAAACCTCTTTACCATCGAAAATTCTAATTGAAAGTTTATAGTCCTTGGCGGTAGGTGTTTTGTAAATTTGTTGCGGTGGTTGTCTGAAACCCGCTCGAGACGGTATTGGACCACCCTGCGGTATTGGACCACCGTGGTTTCCGTACATTGGTTGTGGTGGGACCCGGAGATCTGCAGGTGGTGGGCTTTGTCTGACATGCTTTTCATTTGGTTCCTTTCAATGTTCATTCGGGTATGGTTTCTTCTCGGGCGTACTATAAAAGATGTCATTTACATCCGGGTACCAAGCCTCATCGAGTTATTGAACCATTCTCATCCATATTGATACGTGAGCTCTCCAATCTTTCCATTCGCTCAGCAAGTCCTCGGAATAACTTTAAAATTCCCGCTCCTTCAGCACCCAAATCTGTACCTTTTTCTTCCTCACGGCTTTCATTGTCGACAACATTGTGGTCTTTTGGGCTCATAACCTGTTCAAAAGTATCTTTATTCATGTTGCAGTAGAAACTTAAGTTTTTGCCTAGTTGTGTCGATAATTCTCCAAAGTATAGTAAATAAACTTGCACTTGATGTTGAATCTGATATCTTACTAGATCAAGGTATAACAATCAACGTAGCTACCAAGTTAGACGAAGTCGTGAAGGTCGGACGCAGGGACTTAGTTAATAAAATGTGTGTTAAGAAGTGATTAAGTTGCTACCTTATCAATATGCATGTGAAGTGTCGAGGCGTACTACATAACGCACGAGTAGTTTTGAAACGTATTCTATACTTACCTTGATAAAGTCGGCCCAACTTATAGCGATGTACCGTAAAAGTTCCAATAGAGCGTTCCACCCAACTTATAGCGATGTACCGTAAAAGTTCCAATAGAGCGCTCCGGAAGTAGTACCGTACATATTTTTATTATGTGACCAACATAATAATAACAATTTAGTGGTAACGTTACCGTAAGACTTCACATTTTAACAATTCGAGTCTGTATCCAAATGAGGGTTCTATATTCGGTGTTGCATCTATCCGTATAGAGTCGAACCGACCTCGGTTGGTGCAGTGGTTAAGGCCCTGCCCCCGGGACCGGGAGATTGCGGGTTCGAGTCCGCCGTGGACGAAAATCCAAAGTCGAACCAACTTGGTTGGGTTGTAAGTATAATGAGACGTATTCAACCATATACGAGTCGGGCTCAAACTCAAACCCGCGGGGTTTGGTTCCGGTTACTCGGTTGTTTGGGTACAGTCACACTTCCCAATGAGAACTCCCCTAAGTGGCACAAATCCTGTATCTGAACCCAGAAGTGTCTGCACTAATCAACACACTGTATTTTGGTATGGACGAGCGAATTCCCCCTTTACGCGAGTCATTTTATAAGTGGTATCCAAAATTACCAAAAACGTTCTTTGGTCGTGACTTCAGCCATGACACCAGTCTTCTTATTTCGCAAAAAATGACCTTATAAGCTCCTTTACGAAGTAAACTTTGAATTGAAATATTTGCTTCGCTAAATGTATGGGACAGCACATATCTGCCTTCTTCTTCTATCATAAGTGGGTCGTCAATTGCCGGTGTGCGAAGAAGACCATCAGCAACGCACAGCGCAGACAATCCTGCTGAAGCGCGCGCTCTGAATCAAAATGGCGGCTTGACTGCTTTCCTGCGTACTTTGCAATTGTTGTAATTATGTACTTGTGTGAAAAGAAAAGTGAATTTTCTATCCGTAAACCCGTCTCGTACTTACTGCTATCATTAGCGCTGTTGGTCAGCCTTATCGCCTCTATGAGCTGCTCTGATAGACTCATCGTATTGCAAATGCATATAAGGCATTTCGTATACAGAAATAAAGACTTTGGCAGGTTGACATATTTTCTTGTCCACGGATAGAATGTACCTGTCGGATCTGACCTTGCCCGACGGCGTCGGTAGATCTCCTGTTGCAAAAAAACCACTGAGATAACTCCACGTAACAATTCCACGTGAAACAAGCTAGTCGGCGAGTGCGTGCAAACTCCACAGAGGTACGTAAAGTAGGCATATATAGTCAAATCCCCTTAACCACAAGAAAGTAACAAAATTAGTCACGGGAGCTAATCGTAACACACTAGTCTACCCGTCTGTAAATTCCTGTGCGTGATTTACTTGCTGGACCCGACTGTCTGTCAGTACAGGGGTCCGCCGGAAGTCAGTATCGATGCGTCTAAAAAGTTGAAAAAGTAAAAGTGATTTATATATGTAATAGTTAAAAACCTACACTAAATAGATTTAGCCTGGTTTTTGTATGCTTATGTCTCTTGGCAGTCTTGTACACTTGAAAGTCACATGTAGCAATATTCAACATCTCCCTCTACCCCTCGCGCAATGAGCTTTGGCAACCTTCAGACACCAAATGTCTGGATGAGTTGTTTCCGTGTCTCTAGTTCTGAAAAATGCACAAGCAAACATGTGTGCTGAACCTTTGGCATATGCTCAATCATTGTATATACAAAAGTAGTACAGACCTGGACAGAAAGATGTGACGGACACAATTATATGACAGTATACTTCTGAATGGAGAGCTCAATACAAATATTTTGACCAATGATGCATCGGCATTGTGTAGCCATATATAATAAACTTATCCAGTATTCGATAAAATAGCCCCGTTGCTTTAAAAAGTACTCGTGGTCCAAGCGAGTGATGAGATCCGGCGCCTTGTTTCATTAGCGTTGGTCTACAAACGTCCAAGGTAGTATCTTGCTATAATTTCGAATTGAGCTAAGCAAGCTGTGACCGTTTGGTATTAAGTGTTTGAGAATAAGAGCACGTAGGCAACACATTCAACGAAAATGTAATAACAATTGTAAAGTGAACATGACGATTTAAAGAAGTATTTTCATTAATCCCTGTTATTAGAATATTCGTGATCTGGTTGTCCACACATCATTTAGATATTCTGTAATGCAAATATATTCCGCCATTAAGATAGTATTCTCCTGGGTTTTTTCCCGTAATCATCGATCAGGAGATATGCCAATTTCTAACACGGCATCTGCCACAGCAGTGAGAGCATCAGCAATGCAGCTATGCGTATACCTGCTGGTGACTCCGTAACAATTAATTTATTCGAAATGTCTGATGTATGCTCAAGAAATGAGCCAACTTGCAAGCAAGTAATCCGGCTAGGAGGTTGAGAAGTCCAGTAAAAGTGGGACGTTGATAGACACCTTAGGCACAATATCGTTTTTCCGTCGCTTCAATTCAACCGGAACTACTCATCGTTCATCCGGCCTATCCAGTAAGCGACGCTGCTCGATTCAAGGAGGGCATCTGATTCTCAGTAATGCGACCATGTACGTCGTGCATCGTGGACGCCCGCATGTGCTTAAGCTTCCGCCTTGCTGATGGTATCTCCATCG
>MIQA02017696.1:0-33306 GCA_001887855.2 Sclerospora graminicola | reverse complement strand
AATAGTAAATCTGCCAGATTAAGAGGCTTATTTATATTTGCGAACCTTATTTAATAAATAAAAACGTCATGTAACCCTCGATAATGTCCGTAACCCTCGATTTATTTAGCTTATAAGGTGGGCCTTACAAATCAGAGAAAGGCAGATTTCCACGACGAATGCCGGTTCTTTGACTGGCATTCTGCGACAAATAGTTTTCAAAACGACAGGAAGCAGAATAGCGATTTTTTTATCTCTCTGTTTAGTATTCAGGTTCGTTTTGCTTCATGAAAATTTCCATCCTGCAGTTTCTTTAATTATTTTATTTCGTGCTTTTTCTTAAGGTCTTGACCGCGAGCGCAAAAGTTGCGGCCGAAGAGAACACTAGCCCTTCCATCACAAAGTTACTATGATGTTGCTGAAGAAGCATGTCAGCGAAAAAGATGGTGTTGGATCTGTGGTGCTGCGCGCTGAGGATCCGGAAGACATGTAGCATATCTACAATCTCATTCACGTGACGGACTTGGTCAAAACCACAACAATACGCAAGGTAGTAGCGAGTTAGAAGCGAAAATACCTAAGCTCTTACTTAATCACGTGGTACTGCAGGTGGTCAAGGAAGGCGTAACGGGCTCTATTAGCAGCCAACGCGTGCGGATGACGCTACAGATTATGGTTCGTTATTTGTGAAATAGTTTGTTCGGCATTTGGAACTAATAATGGATAATGTGCAGGTGGAGCAAGTAAATTTCGATCCGTGCTCTGTGTACTGCGTATCAAGGGCAAAAATGTCATGGAGAGTCAACACGTTAGGGTATGGAGTATTTCACTTCTATTTGAACTATTTATATCGAAGAACAATGTGGAATTAACTTATTTACTGCTTCGTGGACAGATGGGAGCAGACCACACGCTCGATCTCGAGATGAACCGCGACTTCACGTTGACAAAAATTGCTGGGATATCATGTCATTTTTACACGAGCTAGCTGCTGTATTGTACCCGTGCTATTCTGAACAAGCATCAGCGCCACATATTCATTATCACCATCATCAGTGATTTCATCAATGTTGTTGTTATCTGAGGTGTCGTCGCTGAAAAACCAGTCTGACGATGATGTAGGTGACGGATTCTTCCATTGATATCTATTTTCGAATTGCCGGGCATTTGCACGAAACCAGTGTCTAGCGTTGAACGCCAGAACTCTTTAAAGCTTTTTTCTCTTAATATTCCGCGCAGAAAGCCTAAAACTTTGCTACCTGCCGGTAGAGATGCTAACTTCTATTGCTCAAATCCCTTCTTCTTTTTTAGCTACGGGCTTCGAAACTTCTGCAGGTAACCTTAGCACACTTACCGCTTCTGCACTGAATGGCGTACTGTGATGTAGCGCTCTGACAGACACTTCGCTCACGATATTCTGCACCACGAAAGGCGTACACCTTATAATCAAACGGTGAGTACAATAAAAGTAATGCGTGAACACCACGTCTGGATTAATGGGGGTCTCCTTCTCCTCTTCCTTCTCGACCAACCCAACCTTCACCACTTGCTCGCTCATTTGACCGGCTTTTGGACCAGCAAGTTGCTGTGTTGACAGCACACGCGTCACACTCCAGTCCGGTCGTTCCCCCATATTCTGCAGCATAATGTCTTCTACTAGTTCCACCACAATCGATTTCATAGACATCTTACAGGCAGATCCATCGACAAGGCATCCAATTGTGACTACTTCACCCGAAACATACAAATCTATCGAAATCTCCAGCGTCATCTGGACGCTACCGCGTTTAATGCAATAAAGCCAGCGTATTACCTCGGACGCTGAAATCTCGAGACCAATCGGTGGCGGGAGTGTTGGTGAAGCATGCACCGTAAACTCCTGCTCGGCGCTTAAATACGCTACCAAGTTGCTGTTCGATCTGAACCACACACTTGCGTGATACGATCTGCACACGAAGACGGTCCGCTGTTTCGCTGTAAATGTCAGATAGTTCAAAAGTTGAAGGTAAATTCGCTGGTAATTGGAACTCGAAATGGTAAACGTAGTCGCCGGCATCATAAAGTGTAAACGGCGTCAGTTCAATCTTTTCGAGTCCTTTCTTCTTGTCGTACAGCATAACACTGGCAGCTAATGCATAATTAGGTTTAAATTTTCCGTTGACTCGGCTGCAAACGCAAGGATTTTCTTGACCGTCGCTGCTTTATCAAATACTCAAAGCTTCAACCGAGAATCTTAAAAGAATAGTCGGATATGATCGCGTCTTTTAAAAACAAAGTGCTGCAGCCGGACGGGAGTTCCTGTCGGCGAAAAACCACGAGCATGAAAAGCGTATCGATGATTTGTCTGAATCCTTTAGCCGTTTCGTCCAGGAATAAATCGCTCGAGAGCGCGAACGTCGAAAGAAAGTGTCGACGCCGCCCGACACTTTGGATTCTGAAGCGTAGATACGAGTAAAGGATAACTGAGCCTAACCTGCTACGACCACTCGTTACTTGTGCATCACGTGCCCAATCGTCCGAAACTGCTTGTACCATCGGCGTACGGCGCGCTGATATGTCCAGAATACGCGCCACCGATGCGACCGGAACGCTCTATGCGTACACTACGGTCACCGCCCGCCACCTAAATTCGCTGGAGTACATATCGAACACGTTTTGACACGTTTTTTAAAGATTACCCGGAATGCGTAGCCATCCGAGTACCCTGATTTAGCATTCCGGGTAACCCTCTATAAGACCCTTTTCATACCCTCGTAAACAGCGGATTTGGGACAGGCAAATAACTTAAATTCGACAATACATAGTAGTAATAACTCAGGTTTAATTGACTAATTTAAATATATTGTGGGTTTATTCAAAGTGTTCGGAAACGATTCATTGGATCGAACCCCACCAATCGGGCTACGAATCGATCCCCAGTGATACATGCTATTTTACAGGGTATTTTCGCGCCAACAATGAATGGTTAGTCTGCTGTGTTTGGAATCGAAGAAAACCATCGACTTGCTCATTGGACGAGAGATGTCGAACACCCCACGGCGGTCCCCGCGCCACAGTCCAGGGGAGCGTGCATCTCCATATCCAAGGCGTCCTCGTCGCATGCCGAGCGTTTCGCGGACAACCGCGCGACAATAGAAGCGCAATCACCGCTTCTCTCCCCGGACGCGAGACGGCACCGGTCACTCGGTGTGGCCCCCCACCTCCTGTATTAGAAAGTCATGAGACACAGCCTACTCTCCAACTCGCTCTCCAGTTATAACGAGGGCGAGGGGGATCCTGTCGTATCGCACGCGCCGCTGTACCATCTCGTTGCTCGGCCAGTCGTCAAGTCAACAAGATGCAGTCGTCATGAGTCTGGTACAGCATTGAGTGATTTTTTTGCAACAGGAGATGCTTTCGGCGAGATCATCCAGAGCCTGTGGACAAACTACATCGGCCGTGTCAAAGGGATCGTCGTGAGAAACGACGAGGGCGATGGTCAGTTCAGGTTCCTACAATTGAGCAGTGCTTGAAAGTGATGCTTTCAAAGTGTGCTACCCGCAACCGTTGCACTATCCCTTCATTTATCACTTCAAGAAGAAAGTAGTCGACGAGGAACACTCGGAGCATGAATGGCGCCAGTGGCTGGTCCGGCTCCGGGGACAGACTGTCCAGCTTGTCAACTGCTCCGTGATTTCTCTTGATAGTGGTCGTCCTGGATCGAAGTATCCTTCGCGAGACCAGCCACAGTACTCGAACACGTTGGACATGTCGAAATTCTCGAAGCGTTGGAACGTTTCGACATCGAATGACATCAAACTCGCGGAGGGTTGCTCTTTGTAGTGGCGCTGAAACGAGTGCTTCACGTAGCTAAACAATACTTCAATAGGGTTGTAGAAGGGGCAGTATGCAAGGAGGAAAATAACGGCAATACCACGGCTACGAATCTAGTGCACGATTTCCGGGTCGCAACGGATGCTAGTTCCATCAAAAATCCACATCGAATGTCGTCTAGGATACATTTGGATCGCCCCGCGTTGTGAGTCGATGAAATCACGGCGGCCGCCGTGAAAAAGGTGCCAGTCGAACGTTCCTTCTGTATCTGTGAAGTCGGCGATGCCGTAAATGCCGATAAACGCCAAAATTGTGACACGAGGTTTTTGATTGAACTCGCCTCGAAATGCCACTGATTTGCCCTTGACACCTTAGCCTCGCTTGCGGATCATCCCGCGGTTGTCCAAGGAGACTTCATCAAGAAACATTAAGTTGAAGTGGCACCAGTGCTGATATCCTCCACAGCTCCTTGACGTGAATTGCTTGCCGCTCGAGCACTTTCCAGGTGCGCCATACTGAAGAAACCGAGATTGATAGGCTAAAAGTGGAGCTGAAAGCTGCTTGGGCTTCTTCGAGGTAGGCTAGAGGGCGAGTCAAGTAAAAAGAGAGCCTCCAGCGTCGATGAACGTCTGTGAACCGTGCACGCGACCGTGTTGACCCTCGCTCAAACCACCCCGGGACCTCATACTTATGAGAATATTTAGAGAACCTGACCCTATACAGGGTGGTGTAAGCCATGTCAAGCGCGGTGCTGTAAGGGCCTCATTTCATTACACTTTTGGACCCCGACTCTATCCGACTTTGGATTTTCGTCCACGGTGGGACTCGAACCCGCAGCAATCTCCCGGTCCCGAGGACAGGGCCTTAACCACAGCACCAAACGAGGTCGGTACGTCATACTTATGCATCCACCGGGCAATCGTGCGCTCAGACTTGTTGTAGACGTGCGCCAGCGCCTTTCGGGACAATCCCAAATGGAAGTAGCCGTACAGGCAATGGTAGACCGTGCTGGGATGTGCGTGCTATCTCGTAGCCGCGGCCTCCATGTCGATTGACAGCGTCCTGATTGACTTGGAGTCAGCGACCACTTAGCTGACAGCATTGATTGGTAGAATTTGATATATTTTGACCACTAGTATGTACTGATTAATTCACCCCGATTCTGCCTCAAAGTTGGAGGACTTCCTGTAGGATTTGCAATAGACTTTGCGATGACAAAACGAGTGGCGTATGACACCATTTCTGTGACGGAGTAGTAGTGTATAAATTAAGACTTAGAGCTGGCTTCGAAGACTCCAGCCAAAAATTCTTGGACATCAGCTGGCCGCTCACGAATGGCAGTTTGGGTGGCTAGTATCATCAGATGTCGGACTTTCTGGTCAAAGTATTGCGTCCGCGTTAACGCCTTCTGAATGGGCATTAACTAATAAATGAATCAAGTTATTGTATCATGCATTCAAAAAAGCACGAACCACGTAGTTGTAGTTTTTAAGGTTGAGAGTACCACGAACTGAGTTTGCAAGAAAGTCGGCTGTTTGATCAGGCTGATGAAGCAAAACTTCTTCTAACGCTTTGGTTAATAGGGGGTCAACCTTCGTAATCATGTAGTGGTAAACCTCATCCAGAGCTGCCGTAAGATGGACATCGTGCACCCGAAAGCGATCTTGCTCTAATAAAAACCAAAGTAAGCTGAAGACAGTAGCAACTCGAGTAATCGATAGCCTTACCATCACGAATTAAGGCTAAAACAGCACTACGCTTTTTGCTTATGTCATGTGACTGTTGCTCCATACCGCGTCAAAGCCGATCAGCAAGGAATCTGTGAGGATAATAAACTGCTTCAGAAGCTAAGCAACTGACCTTATTATAGCTCGTAATTATAGAATTTATAGTGGGCATTTGACTTGAAACAGTCACTTTAAATGAACTTCAGGCACCAATAAGTAAAGTGTTTTTTTGCTTACATATGCCAGTAAGTACCAAAGAGATTAGCTAAACCCTTATAGCTGACCTAACTGATCCTACAGCTGAACCATACCGATGCGAATTTGTCCTAATGCTCACCTTCACCCTTCTCGTCGTTCGTTCTACTGTTGCGATGTAGACTGCCATCATTGCTGTCAGATTTGAAAGCGGAGCGCTTATTCTCACGACCCCATGTAGATCTCTGGTGGCTCGAAGACTTGTCACGGGAAAAGCGAGAGCCCGTTGAAGTGCGCTCCCCACCCGAAGATCCATCACGGTTGTTGCCATCGTTTTTGTCCGAGCGCCACAACGTTGTGTTACGGAAACTTGAATTGTCATTCAGCGACGTATCATGGCGTTTGTACTCTAATGCCACAAACTGCGGCAGGTTGAGCACTTTCCGCATCGTGTCACTGTTGAAGAAAATGAACGATGGAGTGCACAAGTCATTACGGAGGTGAGTTAGTCGTTATCCACTCCCTTTGCCGCGTTTCTCTTCACTTCTTCTTACCGAATGCGACAACATGCCTCGTTGTTGTCCGCGTTGCGGTTCCAGAGCGAGATAATGTCTTCGTTGTAACGCACCGAGATGACAGCCCCACAGATTTCATTGCCCACATCGAATTGCTCGCCGATGATTGCCAGGACCTTTTAAGCAAAACACATAGTTATTACTTTTTATATCATCAAAATATACCAAAGCGCCAAATTGATGTACCAAATCTTCCCAATAACGCGATGCAATGCCTTTGCGAAGACGGACCATCCATTTGCCGCCTCGTCGGTTGGCGGCATCTTCCCACATGGGCTTGATGCCGGTTTTAAACAGGTGATAATCCATGGTATTTGGTAAATCATTAGGCCTCACCAAGTGATTATAAATCTTCCAAAAGTCTTGCACCTGTAAATTACGTGGAATAACAATCCAAACATATTTCTTGAGCAACAGACTCCTCACAACACAACCAAATGAAAACCGCTATAAGATCCACCGTCTTAAAGTCACCAAGCCCCTTGATACTTTTTTCGTAGCTTTCCTGCCAAACATTAAGTATGCACGTTTTGTCAAATGTGAAAACTTGTCGCCTAGAGAAACAAAAGAGCGTACACTGACTGTTTTGTTGCCGGTGCTGCGTTTAATGTACCAAAAGCTGTACATATTCTGAATTGGCGTCTCAACTGCCCCCTTTTCAACCACCTTGTCTTCATCTATTGACATGAATTTTTTATTTTTTTCAGAACAAATAATTGCATTAGTTTTTTACATTTACAGCGCATGTGGCATGTCAAGGGCCGACGATGCTAAGTCCCAAACGTCAACTAAATATCCGAAACTAAAACATATACAGATGACACAGTCAATTTGTTCTAGCGAGTTACGCACCACTGCGCTTGTCTTCCCCCATAGCGTTCGACGTATTTACTGTACTTTATGTGATTTATTATTTGACGTTAAGTTTAAATCGCATTCCAATTCGTAATTAATTGAAATTATTGACAATTGTTTCAGTATCTGATGACAGATTCGGGGTCGGACGGCGAATTCGAACGGTGCGTGCATTTTACATCCTTCCAGTCGTTACTTGTAGATTTTAAATTATGCAATAGATATAAAAAAGTACATGCTTCATGACCACGTTTTAATTGTTTTCTACCGTGTTCTGTGGACTTCGCTATCCCTCGTTGAACCTTTCTCACCAAGGTTTCTTCAAGAAGATGACGACTCGCTATCTCCTGAGCCAAGCGCTTACAGATCAAAGCCTCTTATGTCATATTCATCACCTTCAGCTTTTTCTGTCAAATCAGCTGCTGGAGTGCTGTTGGCATCGTCCAAAGTGATCAAGAAACAAACGAGAAGTAAAAGCTCGGACAAGAAAAGAGGGAGCAAGAAAATTTCGAACTTTCAGCTATCAGATTCCGAGGAGGCTCTCCCAAGCTATTACGATGAATATACTACGGGACAAAAAGCTACAGTAGAGGAGACTGAGTAGGTGATTCTGTGATGTAAAAAAACTGAGTTTCTAAATGATGTGATTTTGCTTTAGTGCCGATCCATATGCGTTTGATATCCCCTCGTCAATGCTTCCTTCTTCAGCGACAAAACATGACGATAGAAAAAAAAAGAATGAAGATACCCTGAAAAAGAAAACGAAGGGATTGAAGACCATTGCAAAGAAAGTGGTTGTGAAGAGTGCTGTGATATCGATGGAAGAACGCATTGCGAAAATATTACAGCGTACTGGAAGTACGCAGTTCCAGGAAAACATGGAACAAGAAGGCGACGGGAAAGATGTGACGGTATGAGTTATTACTAAGTGCGGTCGATAAAAGCAGGTGGTACTTAGGTGAGTGCTATTTGTTCAGGCAAGCTCTCAAGTCGACACCAAGACTGGACTTAAAGACGACAATATTTTGTTCAGCTCCAAGACGACATTCAAAGTTGACAAGGAAGCAAAAAAAGAGATTGCGGAGAGTGAAAACTCTAGCAATTTCTTGGACTCATTAGGCATCGAATCAGCAGATTTCGAGGTGCTTGATGTTTTTTCGTTTGTCTTGGCCTTGTTTGTTAAACATGTTAACTCGTTTCCGTTGATTAGGTCCGCCTTCCAACACCACAACCACGCGCTGAGCGAGCACGGCTATCATTTGTGGGTTGGTTGGGGCTTTATCCCTATATTTGTAGGCATTCACTCACGCCTTTTGTTCGTTGCAGTCAAGTCTTGACAGTGAAAAGTTTGCTGTCAATCGCGATGCGCTTGATATTAAACTTGGTGCGAAGTGTGTTTAACCGGTAGTTCAACCATCGATTCAAGCTCTAACCATCGTTTTCGTTTTCGTGCAAAATAAAGCAACGCCGCCACGCTACGAACAGCAGCCGATGGCGTTTTTGAAATCAGAAGAAGACGAGGAAAGCACGTCCGAGAACGATAATTACGAAGATGATTTTGAGCTGGACAACACTTTAATGGAAAGTCAAGGATTAATTTCACCACATTCTCGTGCTCAGGACGAGTCTGCTGAAAACATGTCTGAAAAGTTGACCAAGTCATCTGTCAGTGGGTTTGACAAGACAAAGGTGAGCAGGTCAATCTAAATACCAGCAAATTCTGATAGAGGTTGTTGCTTTAACGATTGCCTAGACACTCCTTCTAGGTGATTCTCGGCCAGCTCTTGCGGACCAAGCAAGCCGGCAAAGCACCAATGTTGTTCAAGAGGATCAAAAATTTGACAAGAGAGAGCCCGAAGTTGATATATCTAGAAATTTGTCTGCTCAGCGAGATCCCTTGGATGCTAGCGATACGTTTGGCTATGGTGATGAGGACTTTGAGGTAAGATTGGACTAAGATGCATCTCTGTCTCTCAGTAATTCATATGTTTCCCCTCATAGGGAAGCGGAAGTTCAGGAAAAGCGAGAACAGAAGCTCAAGAGGTATTACACAGCTCTCGTATGCGTATGCAGGAACAAAAGTTATCATATGATTGTTCTGCTTGTGCAGGATACGAGAGCAATTGTCGACGACGTGGAGTACAGTTCAGATTACGATGACGATGCATTTGATGCTGACTTAGCTACGTTAAAAGAACCACCGAGCAGTACTGTACTAGAAACTAATCTAGCGACTACGGAAAACGAGCATGTTACTGTCGTCGACACTACTGTCAACGATTCTGTTATCGGTACAAGCTTCAAGATGGATGCCTTGCTTGCAAAGTATGGCGATTTTTACAAATTGGATGCTGACGATGAGCCAACAACGACTAAATGTATCGATAACGTCAATGGGGAGGCTACGCAAAGGCTGCAAAGTATGGATACGTCGGAGAAGATGGTGGTAGAATCACGTGAAACTACTTCTTCACCTGCTACAGGCCTCGCAAATGCGACCGTACCAACTGCGATCCCGAAATCACCTCCATTGGTAAGTTTTTCTGCGGGAAATTTTGAGCTTGTAGTTGGGTATCTAAGTCTAACACATGAAAAAAATCAGAGTCCACCCCCTCCACCCCCACCGGCAGACGATGATGAAGAAGAGAAAGCTCAAGAGCTTCAAAGATATACGCTGGATACTCCAGGCATTGATTCAAAGTCTCGAGTGCTTCTTGCTGCACTGGATCATTCCTCATCATCGGTATCGAAACGCATCGACAAGACTGAGCCATACTCAGGTATCGATAGGTTTCGTCGAATTGAGAATCACGTTGCCTCTTTGCGCTTTATCCAGTCTGTTACAGCACCAAATGTTGGCATTGTCAATTTTCCGTCACAAGCAAGTGTTCTCCCCGTTTCTTCCAAAACTATGACTGTGTCTCGAGACATGACTTCAGTCATAGGTCCACCTGTTCTCGAACCTTTGGCAAATTCGCTTGATATCGACGACGTTCCCACACAAGATGAGATTCATGAGTTTGTGCGTAGCTCGCAGACCCTAAGGCGAGAAAAGCAAGCGGCGATGCAACGAGCCACTGGTTTGAGAGAAAAGGAACTTGTGCTACGTCTTCAACAGGCTCAGCGTCAGATTCTCCAGCTGAAAGAGTATATTGTGACAACAACAAACGATCCTTCTAAGACGGAAAGTGATTTTCTCGTGACATCGAAAGTGGCTGTGAAAGACAAAGATATACACGAAATGAAGCAAAGTAGCGTTGCTTTAGGAACGGAAGTGCCGAAAGTTTCTCAGGCTGATTACTTGAAACTTGAGAAGGAAATCAAGACACAAGACACTTTGATTGCAGGATTTCAAAAAGAAAATGAGCGCTTGATGCAACAGCTCAAGCAAGTTCGACAAGATGTTCAGTACAATGTCCACGAAGCAAATGAAGAGCTACGTCGACAAATTCAAATACTTCACGATCAAGCACGTGAGGCAGTCACACTAGGAGGCGGTGGTGATGTTACGAGTAAAGCACAGTACCGTGTGGCAGTGGAAGCGCGGCTAGAGGCAGAGGCTCATGCACTTGCGTTGCAAGAAGAACTGGGTGCTGCTCGGCTCTTGCATCAGCAAAAAGTGAATGAGATTACTTTGGAACTAGACCGAGTGAAGAAAGCTAAAAGGGAGCTCGAGTGTCGATATGAAGGTGTGGATCTCATTAAGGTGGCCGAGGAAGCACAGCAAGCTCGTGAGCTGGAGAATAAACTGGTATTGTGCAAAAAGGAACATGCTCACGCCCTCGAGGCGCTACAAAAGAAGCTCGATTGGTACGTGGAAAACCAGCGACTATTAGACGATCAAGACGAAGAGTTAAAGCGACTGAAGCGTCAAGTCGCCGCGCAGTCTGTTGAACCAAAGACAGAAACTAAATCCAAAGACCAACGAACAAAGACGAGAGCGAGTGGGCTGTCACCATACCGTCGATCACCGAACGATATTCGCCGTATCCAAGAACTTGAAAGCCGACTGACTGAATTGGAAGAAGCGATGCGGCGACGGCATCCTGATAGTTTGTCGAATCTCATCTTGGCCTCGCGCCGGGCAGATGAAGAGGCCAAAGCACGTGCAGTCGCGGAAGACTATGAAAAAAGGCTCGCAGCAGTATCCCATGAATTGGAGCAAGCGCAGGAAGAGAGTGAAACCAAGTTAGCAAGTTTTCGTCAGCGACAGGAGAAGCTGCTGTTGCAGTTTCGACAGAAGATCAAAGAACAAGAAAAGCAAATCAAGCTGCTTAGCAACAAGGCACCGATGGTACAACGAGTCAAGTCGAAAGACTTCGCAAAAAACGACCCCGCTTCCGACGCAGAGGTAGCGAAAATACGGCGCTTTTACACGGACAAGATCAAAGAGCTCGAGCGGAAATGGGAGGCAAAGTATTGCTCTCTACGGAAACAACAGTATGCTGGATCAACGAAACACCACAAGGCACAAGATGGTCTTACTTATGTCGACTCGGCAGTGATCATTGCCAATTTACAACGCCAGCTTCGAGAAACAGAGCGAGAGCTCAAGCAAGAGAAGACGAAAGTGGAGCAGCTTCACGTGAATAATAGGACGGAGAAAAAGTCGCTGCCAGCAGAAAATGTTGAAACACAGCACGAGAGCGAAAAAGCATTGCAAGCACAAGTCGCTGATTTGAAGGCGCAGTTGAAAGATAGTGAAAGTGTTCGAGCCAAGTTGGCATATACGTTGAGTACTGTTCAAACGCTCGACTTGGCTCGTCCAAGTAACACTGACACCAAGTCGACGTCGACGTCAACAGCAACCGATAGCATTGTAGGGAGCGAGACGACTGTCTCGCAAGCTGAAGTAGCGCTGTTGCGAGAGGAGCTAGCATTAGCTCACAAAGCGCTCAATATGGAACGAGCGACGGCTACCGAAAGGATCAACCAAGTTGAAAAGAAACTGGCGGAGGAAATGGAGAAACGTGTAGGATTGGAACCTCACCTGGATGAGACTCGACGCGAGTTGCAAAGTCAATTGAAGCTGACCATTGAACTTGAGCGAGACAAGAAAGCGTTGGAAGCACAAGCGCAGCGGATTCCCCAACTTGAAGAAGACGTCTTGTCGTTGCGACGCGAGCTGGAGCTGCCACGCACGCCATCAATGGTTGAGTACCGATCGCTCGAGCTCAAGGTGGTTACGTTGGAGCAAAAGCATAAAATGCGCGAAGCAGAGCTCAAGGTTGTGCTAGATCGTGCTCTGACGTCGACTCGTCTTGAAAAACTTAGTCTTGAACGTGCTCATCAGGCAGCCATTGCAACGAAGAACGCTGAAATTGCCTCCTTTAAACATCAACTCGAGGAAATTCTCAATGAACTGGCACAACTACAACAGCCGCCATCATCGTCTTGGTCTCGTCCTACGAGACCACATGAGAATTTTCTAAGAGACGATTTCGACGACTAAAGTGAATAGAAAGCTCAAGAAATGTTCCTTATCTATTGAAGCGTACGGTTAAATAGCAAATGTACGAGACCAAAGTTCTTCCTAGAACGAGGCATGACAGGCCTGGTGCTTTCTAAACACTTCTTAACCTCCGTACGAGCTTTGTTGTCTCCATGCGCCGTAACTTTCAGCTTACATTAAGTCATCGAATCAATGAGTGCACTGCGCATGGTTGTCGCAATGGATGCAGGCTGGGCGTTCTGGAGCTTAAAGATACTCTCCACCACTGAAATCTCAGTGGAAGTGGTGTCGAGACCACAAAAAGCTGTCCAGTCATTCACGACAAGACCCGCACCAATGACGTCACTACCACGATTCACAGTTCCGGCCACCACAGGCACTTGCAATAGCGAACTGAGCTCTTCCTGATCTTCGACACTTGTACGTGGGTGCACGAGACAGCCTTGATTGGACAAGGCGCTGTAACTTCCGACCAACGCATTGCCTGCCACCGTTTGACGGAAAACTTCGACGCCGAGTGTGTCGGCAACAATTTCTTCCGTCTCCCGATCTAAATCCGTGTGTACAAGAGCCACGTGGTCGTTCGTAGTGATACAATTGCCCAGAGCTGACAGTCGCTCTTCAATGCGCTGGACTACCACCGAATCGGGAAGAGCGTTACGAATGTGCTGCATCTCTTGATCTGTAACTGTATTGGGCAACAAGAGACCGCGTTTATTGCCTACCGCGACACGACCGACGAAGCGACAGCCAGCGATGCTTGCGTGGACCACAGGGATATGCTCCGCCAGTTCCGACTCGAATGTGCTATAGAAATTCTCGGATCCACCGACACAAACGAGGCAGTAGGAGTTCGTGAGCTTGGAAAAGACGCCAATTTCGTTGCTGTTTTCAAATTGGCAACGGATAGCCATCTTTAATAGAGAGGGAAGTATCAAAAGACGAGAAGGAGTTCGGACGACTAGGCGCTGCTGATTGATTAATGACACGGAACGCTAGCATCCTATCATACGAATCGCACTTAACGCGTTTGAAATACACAATGTACCCATTCCGCAAAGATAATTCGGCGAAAGGAAGCTATGACGTTCACTCTTCACTTTTGGATGAGACCTTCATTCTGAGAAAAGGCAACATCTGTGTTATAAGGATGTATGTGTCTGGTGAAGGGAGAGAACCTTTGTGCCAGTCTCTGCCTCCTTAGTTGTATAAAGGAAATGACCTCTATTCCCATTTAACGTTCATTAGAGTGCCCAAGTTCGGGACAAAAGCTCGGAGCTAGCGTTGAAAAATGCAGAGCAAACTCGTCGACTGCGGTTCAGTTCAATGCACGGACGTATGGAAAAAGAAAGCGTTCAATCACTGGCGCAGTATTGTCCAGAATGTCACTTTTGTCGACGAAAATGGGTTACGAGAAGCCGCATATTTACAACCTACTCGCAGTGGTACATGTGGAGACGTCACGGAAAGACTCGAGGACTGCAATCGGAACGTCTTGCTCACTATTGCAGCTGCCTTCCACATCGTTGCGACGTATTTACGCGTTGATGAGATTTACCGCCTACGGTTCACAAGCAAATTGATGTATTATGAAGTGAGTCGAGCCACATACTCGCTCTCGTTTCTTCCCGCACGACGAGTCATCACCGATGAAAACCTCGTGAATCTCCCGATCCAATTTCCCAATTTAAAAGAGATAAATCTCACCGGTTGCTCGGAATTGACTGATGAGTCCGTTGAGCAACTTGCCCACTTGTCGACATTAAGCTCAATCGCGCTCAAAGGATGCTACAAGATAACGGACAAAGGTATCGATGCGCTCACCGAGTCTCTATCAAAGACGCTCACGTCGCTCAATCTCGGCTACTGCAAAGTAGTGACTGACAAGAGTATCATAGCTATTGCGACTAATCTGCCAAAACTGAGCCATCTGAGTCTACGTGGTTGCAGTCAAGTCGGAGATACTGGTATTCAAGAATTAGCTCGACTCAAGAACCTTCAGACACTCAATTTGTGGTATTGTTACCAAGGGACGCTTACGGATGCTGGCATCTCGACTCTTGCAACTGTGACATCCTTGAAGAGCCTGAATTTATCCAACTGCAATCAACTGACTGACATTGCAATTCGCACGCTGAGCTCGCTTGTAAACTTGCGCCATCTCGAATTAGCAAATGTCAGAGCGTTGACTGATGCTGGACTTGAAGCATTGGCACCGCTGGTAAATCTCGTCACACTGGACATTGCGGGATGCTCCAATATCACCGATATGGGGACGAGCGTGTTTCGCAATTTCATGAATCTAGCCTCCTGCAACTTGTGCAACTGCAGTGAAATAGGAGATATCACGTTCCAGCACATGGAGTCTCTTACGAAATTGCGCTACTTGAATATCGTGAAATGTGGCAAAGTGACCGATAAGGGGCTACACTCGATCGCAAAGCTTGAAAAGTTAACATCATTCGATCTGACGAGCTGTTGTCAGATTACGGATGATGGTCTGACGGAGCTTGCACGTCTTCATGAGCTCAAATCTCTTTACTTGGGCGTGTGCGTAGGCATCGGAGATCAAGGTCTCCAAGCTCTGTCTTGCCTTCAATCGCTGGAAATTCTCGATCTCTCAAACTGTCGACAACTAAGTAACGAAGCTTTATCTGGCCTTGGTGAGCTCCATTACCTAACGAACCTCAATCTCATGCGGTGCAATCGTATCGACGATCGAGGAATCGCGTATCTTGGAAAACTCAAACACTTGAAGTCCCTGAATCTGGCCAACTGTCGGCTTCTTACCGACTTGGCAACTCAAACGATTGCTCAAATGACGGAGCTAGAAAGTTTAGTACTCTGGTGCTGTAATGAGCTCACGGATGTCGGTATTTTGAACTTGTTACCGCTTACAAAACTCCAGGAGATTGATCTTGCATGCTGCTCCAAGTTGACGGACGCATGTCTTCGTGCGTTTCTTTCCATGTCGAACCTTACTTCCTTGGATCTGGGCAATTGTTATCTCCTCTCCGATGACGGAATGGCCACTCTTGGCAAGATCACGTCGCTAATATCATTGAACCTGTCAGAATGTGAGCAAATCTCAGACAAAGGTCTTGTGCACCTCAAGACACTTGTCAATCTCAAAATCATTAACCTTTGGTATTGCACGAAAATAACGCAAGCAGGGTTTAGCAACTTGCCAGTCGATCATTGAGCGAACTTTATGTACATGTAGTACACCTTGTAACACTAAACAACTTGTCAATGTTTCCGAAAAGTGTAAGAGTTCCTTGTCTTCGTTTCAACGGTTTCCTCCGTGCCAATCACTAGACTTTTGTACAAGTAGTTTCACTCAGCTCTATTGCGACTCAAATGTTTATGTCACTCGGCGACGTGCAAGGATGGCAGCCAGCTCTTTATCAGCTCCTCCAACCCCTCCATTTGTATTCGAGCTTTGGACACTTTCGCCAAACTTGCGAGCGGATTCCATGGACGCTTTCGCAGACTTTCTTGATACCAAAGCATGCTTTCGAGCTTCCTTTTCCGCCTGTTTCTTGGCTTTCTTTTCAGCGACGCGACGCAAACGTTCCGCTTCGCGTTCGTGGCTACGTTGTTCTTGACGCTGAGCTCGAATCGCCAACTCTTCCTCTCGCTGTCTCTCGACTTTCTTACGGCGAGCTTTTTCTCGTTCCTACGCTTGCGGATATACTCATCCGGTACACCAGGCGCTACGTGGATTGTAATCTTGTTGGCATCTCCTACGATTCGATCATCTTCAGAAGAAACAAATTCAATTTGCTGGGCCGGCGTTTTCGAGAGCGCGGCAACTGGCGTTCGACGAAGACGAATGGAATCACTGAAAGTGATGGGCGTCATGACCTTCGTCAAGGAGCGGATAGCATCCACCAGAGTCACTGCGATCTCCGTTTTCTTCTCCGATACAAGCAGCTGATCTTCTGGCATCTCGGTACATATCAGACCAATCACTTTATCGTAGACACGCACTGGAGTATAGAATCCCAAGTCTGGTACTACTTCCACTTGTTTGCAAACATCGTTGCAGTAAATCTTGCCAGTGTAGCGACAATGATGACGACGATTAAATAGCCCGAATTTCTTCCCAGTCGCCATGCACACCATGGCAGACTTGTTATCCACCCAGTTGCTTTTGTTTGGCTCCGTTAGAATGGCTTCTTGACGGACTTTGAGCACAAAGTACGGGTCTGCTAATGTACTCATCGTAATTTCTTCAATAGCAGTCAACTGTAGACGACGTCGGAGGTAAACCAACGGTGGTTTCCATGTACTTTTCGGGTCCGTAACAGGTTGCCACGTGCGCTTCTCCATTAGATACAAGAACTGGTCCGTTATGGTAAGTATCCGTCCCATCATTGCAACAGGAGATCCATCGGGCATAACGCCAGCGATCGAACAAGCCTTCTGTAATTCATCCATGTAGACAATCTTTTCCGAGTCACCGTAGTGCTGGATAATACCCATGACCGCCTCTCGAAGGATCGTATCGCGCAGATAATCGCCGTCAAATGGTCGGTAAATACTGACGCGCTGTCGTTGTTTATTATTTGATGCGTAAAGTTTGGTAATGTCATGACTCAGTTGCAACAAATGACGACGACCAAAGTATTTCTTCCATGCGTTTTGAATTCGTTTGGCAAACGAGCCGAGCTTCTTTTCACGCAGCTTTTTCCAGCTCAAAAAAGGTTTCGGGAGTTTGAATAAACACCATCGTCTTACCAAGTTGCACTTCGTCCTCAAGTTGAGGGAGCGCCTTCGCTGCAGCACGTAAGACAGCTTGTGTACCCTTTTTATCTGAGCCACGAAACTCCGGATACGTTTCCTTGCTAAGGAGACGAAAGCGATCCACAAAGCGTCCGTAATCTCCACGGTACGCGTAACCAGCGCGGCGGACTTTAACATTCTCAAGAAGACCCAAGTACTTGATTTGATGAATGACACGGCGGTCGTCCATTTTGTTTGCTAGTTTCTGGTCGTTCGACTTGATGCAGCGCACATAATGCGGTGTGCAGTCCATCAAGGCAGTAACAAGCGCATCGCACTGGGTTCGAATCTTATATCCCGCCGTATTCGCCATCCGCTTGTCATTCAGGTCAATTTCTTCTGGGAAAATATAACGCATAAGCTTGTTGGTTGTCTCGCTGATAATGAGCGCGACATCTTTGCTTAAAAAGTCCTTGTTCGAGTCTCCAAACCCTTCAATGTTGTACTGCACATCACCTGCGTAATGTTTAATTTCAAAAGTTTTCCCACGTTTTGAGAAATGCGGATGCAAGCCGTGAAGTCCAGCCACCTTTTCCAGAAAATTCACGTCCACACTATCTCCTTGGCGAGAATGCATCGTTTTGGTCGTATCATCTAGAATCAGAAAAATACCCGGCACGGGACGGCGGGCTTCAATTAAATCGCACACGACCTTGTTGTTAAAGAACGGAATTGGGGACCATGCAATGCCTTCCCGTGCATACTCTTCCTGTTCACTCTTTAAAGTCAGTTCGATGAAAATCTGCTGCAGCTTTTCATTAACGTAATTGATACAAAACTGTTCAAATCCATTCTTGTCAAATACTTCAAAGCCGTAAATGTCAAGAATGCCAATCGTAGTCATGTCCTCAATCTCTAAAATTTCGCCATGTTTTTCCGCCTTCTTTTCGATATCCAATGCATGATTGATACGCTCGACCAAGAAATCAAAAAGCCGATCGTACACAGCCTTGGCGATTGAATCCCGCTGCGTCTTGGCTTGATTTACATTTTGTGGCACCTCGTACGACTCAATTTTACCTCCCGGGGCCATTGTCTGAAGCAGTTTATAACAAAGTGCATGTTCGACACGCGCTGCATCTAGACCAAGCAAATCACATGCAATCTGCAAACTCTCACGATTGCGAACAGAAGACCCTTCAGCATCTCCTACTGCTTCCTGGTGAAAAGTCACATTACCAATATGCAGCACGGCCGCTAGTGTCTGAACAACTAGTTCAATCTGTTTCCGTTTGATACCAACATGCTGCATGGCTGCCATGGTCTCTTCAAACTCATGTGCGTCATTTACATCGTCGACCTCGTAGCATCCACTAGTTTTAAGATAGTGAAAACTCTCGGGTCCACTTGTGTTTAAGCCAAGTTTTTGCTTTGCTCCAGATGGCAGTCCAGTTAGCATTTGGTAGAAAATATGAAAGTTTCTCTCGCCTTTACCAGGCCGAACAACCCGCGACTTTTCCAGTAAATAGTTGGTCACTTTACCACCTTGTGGTCGTCCAGCTGAGTCAAATAAAAGTTCAAAGTATTTGCCAAAGCGACTGGAATTGTTGTTACGCAACGTCTTGGCGTTTCCAAACGCTTCTAGGAGCGGATTACTTTCTAGAAACGTGCGTTTGACTTTATCAACACCAGCATCACTGCCGCTTACCCCTGCAATATAGTTTTGAATCTGTTTTGATGCCTCCGTTTTACCTGCACCACTTTCTCCACTGATAATTACACATTGATTATCCTCTTCACTCAGCATCGTACGATACGTTTCCTCTGCTGTTGCGAATACATGTGGCGCCACATCAATGCGTGATTTGTGCATATAAGAACGCATGTTGTCTTCACCATAAATATCGAGCCATTTGTAGGGATTCACGACCACAAGGACATGGCCAATGTACGAGTAAATGACGTCCGCGGCGTGGCGCATCTTGAGGTTTTCCAGTATAGAGGTCTCGCTCATAGATGGAAGTAGTACCAAGTCGTCTACGCCAACGACGACACGCTCATTACTGAAGAGCGTTGCGTGTTTTAACGCTGCAGGTTTTCGCCGCCCCATTTGATCGGATTGTCGACGGGTTGCTATTAGTATTTTGTATATGAAAGTACGCCTTGTGCAACGTCAACTTGAGTAGTTTACATTGGTTTGTATTATATTAATGATGTGCCAAAATTTACACTAATTAGTCTGATAAATGATTTCAGTTTTTACATCTGAGATCAGAATTTCGTCGTCAATCGAGCGTCCATTTGTTGTAGTAGTAAAATGTAGTCTAATTAGTCTTAACTATTAGCTACTATAAACATGTCTAATCTAGAATGCAATCTAGGCTCAGGCTTATCTGGTAAGCAAACCATTCTGGATAGATAACTGTGGTCCTGGGTGTTGTTGCGATTATCTGGATCCGGTGCTGGTAATTGGGTGAAGATGCACTGTGAACTGATTTTCAGTCGGATCCCTTCTTCTCGTAACGCATGAACTTTTGATTCATATTCAGCGACAGCTTCGACTTGAGCTCGAACTTGATTCCATATAAATTCCAAGTGTTCCTGCGCCTCTTTCAAGATTCCTTGAAAAATGGTTTGATTCCGCAACTGCCATAGCCACGCCATCCCCATTCCACAGATACCCTTTCAGAGTCTTTGGAAAACATCAGTATACGTATCGTCATACCATCCATACTGCCTCATCATCGCCTTCTTGATCCCACTTCCTACTGGTGGGGCGCATCTTGTCACAATTGCCGTTCGAAAACCAACCAAACTTATATCCGTAATAGTAATTCCACGCCAATGTTGCAAAAACTCGTCTCCATAGTGCTTGGGCTCGCGGGCATTCCCACAGAATATGGTATGTATCCGTCCGATTACTCGTGCATCCTTTATCCAGAACACATCGCTTATCAGTTAGGCTCCGGGCGTAGAAGGTGTCCAGTTGCATGGTTGTAACTCGATATTGCACCCACACTTGGTAATTCGTCAGTAAGTTGTTGTGTTCCCATACTTGATCTGGGTCTACATCTTGTATATCGTTCCACTACTCACTCGAAGTACCTGTCTTCTTCCACTTCACCAATATTGGTTTTAATTGAGGCGCCACTCCATGATAGTAAAGTTTCCGAAATGACCGCCTGAAGTTTGCCCAAATCCTTCGTATTGGTGTGGTTTCCTCTATCTTCCAGCCGATGAGATGAATATCTGGGTGTGGATGAAACACTACATACGTACCGTCTATATCTTTTTGGTAAAGCGATCGGAAAATATTGGGACTGAAGTGGACCACACATGGCCGTTGATTGGTGACGATAGAACACCCATCAACATATGACGGTTGATGGTTGGGAAAAGGTTGATCACGATTAAGAAGAAAAGGTGGCGGACAACGGATATTCACGACGTGGAGAAATCAGCCAAGTACGGTCGTTAAGCCCAGTCCCAGACACTGGCGGAATGATGGAGATCACGATCACGATCGTTACTACAGTCACTAAGTGGAGTTCCCGTGGATGTAATAAGAAAGAGTGACTGTTGACATGACGTATCAAGGGCAGGTGACCAGCCGATCTCTGAATGGTATAGTGGTTGAAGTTGACCATGACACGAAGTTACGGCCTGATCAGCCTATCATGCCCGAGTAATGAAGATTAGATGTGGAATGAAGTCGGGCATGTGGAGTGACAGGTTGCGTGAGTGATGACAACCTTTGGTTGGTCCGAAGATGACGTGGCAAGGCCTGATCAGGCCTGATCAGCCGAGTTCGGTGTTATATGGTTGTCCTAACGGGGTATAAAGATCGGAAGTGTGGCTTAGAAGATGAATTGAGTCGTGATGATGATGACCCAGAGCGTTCCCGAGGTGATCAAGGGCTGATCAGCCTGATCACCACCTGATCACTCGGTTGATCACTATGGCGATCGTGATCAGGGCTGATCAGCCTCTGATCAGCGTTCAGATGCAAGGGCAAGTAAGTTCTCGGTTTGGTCGGACTATATATGAAGTGAACAAGTGCTGAAGAGCAGGTCTCAAGTGGTTTCAAGGTCGTTTGTCGAAGATCAGGATGGGTTGAAGATCTTTTGAAGAGTCGGGTCGTGATCAGGGCAGAAGCGGTACAGATCAGCTTGAAGGTGCAGCCAGGATGGGCAAGAGGGGGTTACGCAACCGTGCGACGAAGTAAATAGGTTCGAAGTAAAGGTCAGGCATGAGTTGATGTATGGTACACAGGTATAGGACATTGCATATATAATAACAGGTTTAGATTTTCCCCCTAAAGCAAAGAGTCGCTCCGCCACGTGTGCGGTCATTGGGAGCACAGGGTTGATTAGTCCCCTCTTGCTCAACTATTTCCCGGTTAAGACGCGCTTAGACGCATTTTGGCTTACCGGAAGGCCCCCGACGGGTTTGTTTTAGGTGATCGAACCTCAACCGCAACGCGCACGTGTTTGGAACACGTTAATAATATTGGTAAAGGTTTTGTGGAGATAACGTTTGTGGATTACTGTGGAAGATCGTGGATTGATCGCGTTTTCTTGGTTTCGTTATATCTCTCTCTCATTGGCTGGCCTGATCAGACGAACTTTCCTGATCAGTGCCTAGATACTGAATAAGTGTCGACCCCAACCCGTTCTCCGGTGAAGATTTCCACCCGAGGACACCCCCCGTCTCGAGAAGGTCATCCCCTCCGACCTGATCAAGATCATCGTTTTCGTCACCGAGTCCACCTAAGTGAGTGTAACCACCCCCGATCAACGGGTACACAAGGTGAGATGAAGATAAACATAGATCCTGACGAGCATGAAGACCGGCCAGATGACCGGGAGGATCAGATCAGTCACCACAGTGGTGATTCATCTGATTCCGATGCTGATCAGGATCGACGGAGTACCCCCTCCGATAGTTGGTCGTCCGGGCCAGTGGGTATCCGGATTCCACCCAAGACTTCGGTCATGGATTTGGAAATCGGCTCCACCACAATGGTGCGCGTGCCCGGATCATTGGTGACTCAGGATATCACCGTGATTCCTTTGATGATGATAAAGATGTGAAAATCAAAGTGGAGGAAACTTTTTCGGGTGTTTTGGAGGAAGGCGTATCGCCTCCGATGCTGTCCATTTCTAAAGGAAGCGATGATCGACCTGGTTTGGTGGAGTGCCAGGTCGAGATTAAAGATGAAATAACTCCCCACATGACCCCGATCGGGGCCGATCTGGGTTATAGTAAAGTTGACTATATTCCAGGAAAGTGTGGTGAAGCGATCGGGAAATATTGGGACTGAAGTGGACCACACATGGCCGATGATTGGTGATGATAGAACACCCATGAACATATGACGGTTGATGGGTGGGAAAAGGTTGATCACGAGCAAGAAGAAAAGGTGGTGGCCAACGGATATTTACGATGTGGAAGAATCAGCCAAGTATGGTCGTTAAGCCCGGTCCCAGGCACTGGCGGGACGATGAAGATCACGATCACGATCATGATCACAGTCACTAAGTGGAGTTCTCGTGGATATAATAAGAAATGGTGATTGTTGACATGGCATACCAAGGGCGGGTGACCGGCCGATCTCCGAACGGTATATTGGTGGAAGCCGGCTATGATACAAAGTTGCAGCCTGATCGGCTTGTCATGCCCGGAGAAAGAAGATCAAATGATGAATGAAGATCGGGCAGGTGGATTAACAGGTTGTACGAGTGATGTGAACCTTGGGTTGGTCCGAAGATGATGTGGCAAGACCTGATCAGCCGAGATCAGTGCGGTATGGATGTCCTGACGGTGTATTAAGATCGGAAGTATGGTTTGGAAGATGAATGGAGTCGTAATGATGATGACCCGGGACGTTCCCGAGGTGATCAAGGGCTGATCAGGCCTGATCAGGCCTGATCACCTGGTCGATCACTATGGCGATCGTGATCAGGGCCGATCAGCCTCTGATCAGTGTTGATAAGCAAGGGCAAGTGAGTTCTCGGTTTGGTCGGACTATATATGAAGTGAACAAGTGCTGAAGAGCAGGTCTCAAGTGGTTTCAAGGTCGTTTGTTGAAGATCAGGATGGGTTGAAGATCTTCTGAAGAGTCGGGTCATGATCGGGGCAGAATCGGTACAGGTCAGCTTGAAGGTGCAGCCAGGATGGGCAAGAGAGTGTTACGCAACCGTGCGACGAAGTAAAAAGGTTCGAAGTAAAGGTCAGGCATGAGTTGAGGTATGGTACACAGGTTATAGGACTTTGCATATATAATAACAGGTTTAGATTTTCCCCCTAAAGCAAAGAGTCGCTCCGCCACGTGTGCGGTCATTGGGAGCACAGGGTTGATTAGTCCCCTCTTGCTCATCTATTTTCCCGGTTAAGACGTGCTAAGGCGCATTTTGGCTTACCGGAAGACCCCCGACGGGTTTGTTCTAGGTGATCTAACCTCACCCGCAACGCGCACGTGTTTGGAACACGTTAATAATATTGGTAAAGGTTTTGTGGAGATAACGTTTGTGGATTACTGTGGAAGATCGTGGATTGATCGCATTTTCTTGGTTTCGTTATATCTCTCTCTCATTGGCTGGCCTGATCAGACGAACTTTCCTGATCAGTGCCTAGATACTGAATAAGTGTCGACCCCAACCCGTTCTCCGGTGAAGATTTCCACCCGAGGACACCCCCCGTCTCGAGAAGGTCAAACCCTCCGACCTGATCAAGATCATCCTTTTCGTCACCGAGTCCACCTAAGTGAGTGTAATCAGCCCCGATCGACGGGTACACAAGGTGAGATGAAGTTAAACATAGATCCTGACGAGCATGAAGACCGGCCAGATGACCGGGAGGATCAGATCAGTCACCACAGTGGTGATTCATCTGATTCCGATGCTGATCAGGATCGACGGAGTACCCCCTCCGATAGTTGGTCGTCCGGGCCAGTGGGTATCCGGATTCCACCCACGACTTCGGTCATGGATTTGGAAATCGGCTCCACCACAATGGTGCGCGTGCCCGGATCACTTGGTGACTCAGGATATCACCGTGATTCCTTTGATGATGAAAAAGATGTGAAAATCAAAGTGGAGGAAACTTTTTCGGGTGTATTGGAGGAAGGCGTATCGCCTCCGATGCTGTCCATTTCTAAAGGAAGCGATGATCGACCTGGTTTGGTGGAGTGCCAGGTCGAGATTAAAGATGAAATAACTCCCCACATGGCCCCGATCGGGGCCGATCTGGGTTATAGTAAAGTTAACTATAACCCAGGAAAGGATCGAGGTGTTAACCTTGATCCTATGCATAAGAAGAAAATGGAAAAAGACAGAAAAAACATGGGGGCGGATCATTGCGATCCACCTAAAAAATATGTGAAACCTAAACCGAAGATCTTCGAGGAAGACGAAGAGAAGATCGAACCAGCCGAGAAGACCACTGTCCAAGATGTGGAACGACTGTTCTATCTTCGAGAGTTCCACAAGTTCCTGGTTACCAACCCAGTGATGAAGATCATCAAGCCTAAGATCATCGGGAAGCTGGAAGGTCGAGCGACCCGGCCGGTGATCACAGGCAGTCAACTTGATCTGATCAGGAACCTCTTGGCACAGATCGACGAGGTTGGCTTCACTACTGGTGCCTTCGATGCGAATATGCTATTCGATCTGGATCAAGAGACGATCAGAGAATCTATGATCACCCTGTATGATCATCTTGCCTCGTTACTAGGGGCGAACCCAGTGGTTCAGTCGCCGATCGCGGATCCTTCGCACCGATCACAGTTGGTTGAGTATCCTATGGATATCGAGTCGATCTATCAATCGTCATCACAATCTGGAGCGGCATCCACCGACTCCTCGGTTGGGATCACACGTATGACGTTGGGCCCGAAAGGGATCCAGCAGATCGACCCCAAGACCGAGTCACAGAACAGGAAGAGAAAGCCTGAACCTGGTAGAGTCGGATCGGATGATAGTTTTGAAGATGCTCAGGAAGTGCCACAGGCCAATCCGACCTCCAATACCGGTCCAACCAACATGCCGGAGGTCCCAGAGCAATTAAAAGCCATGTTCGCGACAATGATGAACCGATTTGCGGGTGATCAGTATGGATTGCCTCAGTACACACCTGGACAAGGACAACCATGGCGATCGGCACCGAATATGAATCAGTCCGCTGAGAAATCGGTCAAGAGACCCGTGGATGTGGATATGGAATCAGTCCGATCAGCCGGAATTGTTCGTTCGATATGCCAAGCCGATCACCAGGACCGATTTCACCGATCACCCCCGCGGAGTGATGTGGACATGGAATCAGAGGGCGAGATCAGCCAACATTTCGATCCAGATGATCTGGACATTGAGATGCCTCGTAGAGCGAATATGGCCTCCGCGCAGGCATTTGACAGTGAATCAGGAACGATCACCCGAGTACGAATGTCTGCGATCTCGGAATTGAAGGATTTCACTGGCAAAGATATGGATGACGATCAGGCCAGAGGTTGGTTAAGTCGGACTAAGTCAGCTTTTCTGAGGGACAAGACACCGGAAGCTGAAAGATGCCTGATCTTCGCTGATCTAATGAAAGGCCCGGCCAAGAACTGGCTTAAACAGCTAAGTCGTGAAGTGCGTCTGAAGTGGCCTCGTTTGTGTGAAGAGTTTGAAGAACAATATTGCAATTCGGGGGTGTCTGTCGCTAGGAAGTACTACCACATGAAGAAAAGATCCGACGAGACGCCGATCGAGTACTTACATCGGTTGAATGTTGCTGGTCTACGCGCGAAAATGTCGATCAAGGACCCTCGACACCCGGACATAGCCCGTGAACATGTCGAACACTTCATTGGTACTCTGGATAACCGCGATCTGGCTGATCAGCTGACCCTGCTCCGTATAAAGGACTCAGAACAATTGGAACTGACTTTGAGGACGCTGCAACGGGCCAAGAGTCGACAGCCCAAGGTCGAGGTAGGATCGAACCGTTACCGGTCCAAGCCACACCCTGATCAAGGCAAGATACCGGCAGCCCGACCAGCCAGAGCGATTCGAATGATCGCGAAGGAATCAGACAGTTCAAGCTCTGAAGAAGAAAGTGGTCAGTCGGGTCTGAGCTCGGACGAGGAACAGTACCGTCATGTATTTACGACGGAACCAATGTATCGCCCGAGATCGTCGACTAATGGTGTGGACGGACGGAAACCTGGTGGTATTCAACCTGATCAGGACCGATCTCGTAAGAAATGTGTGCATTGTGGGTCGACCAAACATGGAGATCGTGATTGTTGGAAAAGAATTACGTGTGGAAAATGTGATCGTAAAGGTCACCCTTCTGATCACTGTTTTTTCGTGTGCAAGACCTGTGGGAAGCTTCATGACGCCGGCGCCTGCCCGATCGAAGAATTCTTTAATCTGATGCGCAAGTGGTATGTGCCGACTAAACATGCTGGTATGCTCCCACCAGATGTTGAGAAGATGTTAAACTAGATCGCTCGCCAGGTTGGAATCTGGTTCGAGCCGAGCGATCTATGTTCTGCATTTATGCATATGTCGGTAGCGGAGATAAGTTTGAGGAAAAGAAGATAACCGACAATACATGTTCTAATTCAAATTGCATCGATCGGTGTCCGATCTACAGTCTCAGAGTGGATGAATATTCCCGATCGGACGTGATCATGGAGTTGGACCTACTGCCCGGTGAATCCCGTGGATACTGGAAGTATCACTCTCCCGACAAGTGGTTTAAACAGGCGAAAGCTAATGGAAAGATCAACAATGAGAAAGCCACTATTTTATTTGACTCTGGGGCGGAAGTCTCGATCATCGACTCCGCCTTTGCTCGTAAGGTGGGATGTCGTATAGACAGTACCCAGAGGCAAGAATGTGTTGGGATTGGCGAGAGTTCATATATGACGGAAGGACGATCACGTGTGAAGATCACCTTGGCAGGATCCCTGGTCTACTATTTTAATGCTTGGGTTGGACGGCTAGCCGGTCAGGACGCGATATTGGGGATGGATTTTATGGTACCAGCTGGTATACGACTTGACCTATCTCATGGAACCCTGACTCTGCCGGATGAAGTGCAGATTCAGTTATCTGGCCGACGGCCTTTGTATGGTACTCATGTACGGATGTTAAAGATGGGCCAGTACGAGAACATTGGGGTGTCCCGATCAGTCGATGTCATGATTCGGTCGAGTGATCGGCAGCAGAAATTGTGGCTGACCCGTGGCGAACGTTGGGTACCAACGTTCGTTAAAGGTATCGGCCGATCAAGCTACATCAGAGTCACAAATATATCCGATCAGCCGCTGATCATCCATGAAGACATGATCTTAGGGATGTGGTTACCTGAAGGGAAAGTACCCCGACAGATCGGATATGTTTCAGTGGGATCACGAAGATACATTGAATGGCAGAATCTGGCTTATCAAGCCACCACGGACGTGATCAGTGACGAAGACTTAGTGGATGAAGATACCTCACCTATGGTCGAGAAGCCAGAGTATTCTACGCCGACCAAGCTGCTGATCAGGAGGCCATCGATCGAAGCGACAAGGGAAGGCCGGGCCAAAGAAGGTCCACAGATATTGAGTATAATTAGGCCCGGCTCACCGAAAACAACGGACCCAGTTAGCGGAAAAGACAGTGAAGAGTCCAAGCACGATCATGAGGAAGAAAGGGGGATGAACCAGCTGAATTCATTACAGAGGAGGTTGGATCCGAAGTAAACCATCAGTCGAGTGACGTACAAGGGGCGATCCAAGATGATGCCAATCAGAAAGAGGTAGATCAGGTGGACGAGCAAGTGTGTATACACGAAGGTGGCGATCAGTATATTGAAGGTATCGAGAAGCAGATGGCTGTGTTACCGGAAGTATCACCAAATATGCCAGAAGTCACCATGGAAGATTTACAGGTCGGTGATCCCGAGGTGAATACGCCCGAGCAGATCGATCAGCTAAAGAAGATCATCTGGAAGAGGCGTCACTTACTGATGGGAAAAGGTAACGCCCTACCCCCAGCTGCATTTGGAGCTGTTTGTGATATAGACGTGGGAAATGCGAGGCCGATCGCTCAGCGTTGTCGTAAAGTTGCACCTCAATACCGGGAAAAGTTATCCGATTTGATCAAGGGTTTACTGAGTACAAAGATCATCCGACCATCAACATCGCAGTGGGCGTCACCGATTGTGATCGTGATTAAGAAGAATGGGGTTGATATCCGATTGTGTATCGACTATAGAATGGTGAATCGCCTCACGAAGTTGATGGTCTACCCGATGCCCCTGATCAATGACTTATTAGAAGATCTGGATAAAGTTTTATGGTTTTGTTCGTTGGATATGGCTAGTGGTTTCTGGGTGGTTTCGATGACTGATCGCGCTCGAGAGATCTCGGCTTTCGTTACACCTTTTGGACTTTTTGAGTGGAATCGGATGCCGTTTGGATTAAAGAACGCCCCACAGATCTACCAAAGGCTGATCGACAATGCTCTCTATGGGTATTTCCAGATCAGTGCTGATCGGGAAGCCACTGATCTACATGATGTGTTTACGAAAGGTGAGCCAGACCAAGATCAGGGCCGATCACTGTTGGGAAGGCGATCATATATAGACGATATCTTGGTCACGGCAACATCCTGGGACATGCTATGCAATAAGGTCGAACGACTCTTAGATACCTGCGAGCGTTGGAATTTGTCGATCAGTGTGGTCAAGAGTTTCTGGGGTCAGCCCAAGGTCGCTTACCTCGGTCATAACGTATCGATCCAAGGGTTGGAAGCAAATCCGAAAGATCTAGCCGCTCTCAGCAACTTACCTTTTCCCCGATCGTTGAAGGCCATGCAATCCTTCCTCGGATCATTGAATTATTATAGCAGATTTATCGAGGACTTCTCGATCTACGCCGCTATACTTTATGAATTGAAGGAAGTTGATTATCATGGCCTGAGAGAACGTGATCGGATGGGAGGATCACCAATTGGAACTGATCACGAGGTTGAAGCCACTGAAACGGATCTCGAGATTGGATCACTAACCGATCGAACTGTGCCAGGGTCAGAAGATCACATGAATCGCGCTATGGTAGCCTTCAGTATGTTAAAGGCGAAGATGATCTCGACGCCGATACTGAAACACTTCGATCCGGAGAAGATTCCCGTGGTGATCTTATATGCCAGTAAATGGGCAATATCGGCCGCATTGGTCCAAGATCACGATGGAGTTTATTGCCCGGTGACGTTCACAAGCCGAACATTAAAACCGAATGAAGTTAACTATGGCATTGTGGATAAGGAAGTGCTAGCGTTATTACGCGTGTTGGATGTTTGCTATTCTATGCTGGTAACTAGATCAATTAAGGTATTATCCAAACGATCTAGTCTGGCGTGGTTACTATCCGCGAATGGTTTAGACGGAAGACTGGGGCGATGGGCAGCGGTGTTATCTCAGTGGACTTTGGAGATCATTAAGTGCACCAAGGGCGAAGAAGAAATTCTTGGGACGCTGGCAGCCAGCATCACGCCCCGATCAGAAGTCGATGAAGCCCTGATCGAGGTCGCTCCTCGGAAGCAACCACGTGAATCGATCACTATACCCCCACCGATCGTCGGCTCAGAAGAAGATCTGATCGTTGTGAGTTTCGACGGATCAGCGAGTGTGAAGAAAGGTGTAGGGGCGTATAGCGCGTTGCTATGGAAACTGCCAGAATGGACTGTTATATCGGCCGGTTCAGATTATACTCCAGGTATCACGGTCAATGAGGCTGAATACCGTGGTCTGCTGCTAGGTTTGGATCTCTTGCGAGAGCAAAAGATTGGAAGAGTAATTATATGCGGAGATTCAAACCTGGTGATTCGACAGATCACTGGAGAGATCGATTGTAAAGCGCCGCGTCTGAAACTGCTGAATGATCGCGTTATGAAAGCTTTACGTGGATGGCCAAGGCATGATCTTTTGCATGTGAAGCGTGATTGGAATCGGAGTGCAGATCACTTAGCAACTATGGCTATGCGTGATCAGGCCGGATCGATAATCACTGATCAAGCGTTGTTGGAAGAACTGGTGGAGATCAATAGGCTGCCGGAGCTGATCCGTGTGGAAAATGAAAAGGAAGCAGCCCAGATCTTGATCACGACGAGATCACGAACCAGATCACCACCCAACAGATCACCCTCTCGCGGAAGCCTGACGGAGGAAATAGTACAAGAGATGCGGATCGAAAGAATTCTCAAGGCTCAAGACGAGGAAAAATGGATCGTTGATTTGAAGGCGTTTTTAAAGGGTGATCTGGAGAAGCTGAGCCAGAGTGAGGCAAAGGATTGTGCCAAGATCGCGTCTAACTACGAGATCGACGAAAATGATCTATTGTTTTACTATGTACAAGCTGATCAGGCCGATGCGGATTTGGACCGATCGGCCAGACTCGTGATTCCGGAGACTTTACAAGCTGATATCTTACACCATTATCATGTCAGTTTGGAGGGTGGCCACCAGGGCGTAGGACGAACGTACCACAGGATCCGTAAACATTTCCCTTGGAGAGGATTATATCGGAGTATACAAAAGTTTGTTGGAACATGTACGGATTGCGAAACTGGAAAAGGTATGCCAAATATCCGGGGAAGATCACCTGGAAATATCCAGGCGACCTACCCTTTCCAAGTGATCGCGATGGATCACATACCGTCCCTTCCAAAATCGTTCAAGGGCAATACCGAGCTGCTGATCTGGACTGATCTGTTCACGGGATTGGTGATCGCGAAAGCGGGATCTACACGAACGGCTCAACAAGTCGCTTGCAGCTACGAAGAATGTGTGTTCCGACGGTTTGGAGCCAGTGAAGTGATCCGGCATGATCGTGAACCAGGTTTTATGGCCGAAGTGTTCCGATCTTTTAATCAGATGCTTGGCCAGAAACAGAGCGCAACCATGGCGTACCGTCCACAGGCGAATGGTAAAGCCGAGCGGATGGTACAAACGTTGACCAGGGCTATTAAGATGTATGTCGCCGACTCCGCGCAACAAGATTGGGATGAATATGCGGAGAGACTGGTGTTTGCTTTGAATTCCTCGTTTGATCGGATCAGGGGAGATACCCCATTCTATCTGGCATATGGTTGGGACCCCCGATCTACCATCGAGTCAGTGATCCCTGTTAGTTGCACACGAGGTCGAGATCGCGAAGCTCGTCGATGGCGCATGGGACTCCAACGTCACTACCAACATGCGCGGGAACAAGTTAACGAGCGATTACGAAGGGCCATCCAAGAAAGAGCTGATCGGAACAATGATCAGGCCGATTCACATAATATCGAGCCAGGATCAAGAGTTTGGCTTTACTTGGATCGTGTGAAAGAGGGATATGCCAAGAAATTAGCACATTTATGGCATGGACCGTTCCGTGTAGCCGAACTAATCGGTGATCATGCCGCTCGACTGATCACCGCGGGTACTGATTATGGAATTTTCCCGATTGTTCACTTGTCAAAGTTGAAACTGGTCCGAGAATACCCTGATCGGCCTAAGACTAGGCTGTCAGGAGATGATCAGCCAAGGTTTGATTTTGACGAGGCTCTCTTACCCGAAGATAGTTGGGAAAGAGCGCTGGACCCGAACGAATTCGAGGTGGAGAAGGTTTTGGACACCCGATCAGGCAAGAAAACCCGTTTTGGCCGGACCCACCGTGAATATTTGGTTCGTTGGAAAGGTTACGGCGATCCCGAGTGGATAGATGAGCGTGATCTGAATTGTGGAGCGTTACTGAGGGAATTCGAACGTGATCGGGTGAGAAGGAATCGTTTTGAGGTGATGCAAACCCACGAAGAGGGTAACCAGGAATCTCAATAGCCTGGGTTGACACATTGTGGCTGATCAGCAAATATGATGATCGGGCAAGTGGAGATCAGGGCGGTTGGACTGGTTTGGAAGAAACGAATGCATATATATATTACCCAAGAATTATACCTGCACACACGAGAACGATCGACCTACAAGATGGAAGTAATAATGAGACATGAACAAGATTTACGAAAGTGAAACGAGAAGATCATCAAGGAATGTCGTGATATATTAATGGATTATGGAGAACGAAATAAAAGTGGGTTATCACGACGATCATGGACCATATTTAGTGCGCAGGCGAGCAATCTTGTAACCTGGATGATCCATGGGACTCGATCGGAACTGGTTTCGCCAAGGTTCATGCTGATCGGTCCAGAGCAAGCAATCACGCAGTGTGGCGACCGGAGTTATGTGCCCATAACCGGGATACCAATCCCCGCCGTCAGCCTTGAGTCCGCGCGATCCCGCTCGACGAACAGTTAAATGCAAGACGCCAGGGAACAGGAAAACGTCCAGATCACACTCGCCGTGCTGAATTCCGTCGACAACATAATCGCAGATCGTGGCCCAAGCAGCCCCGGCTTTGGTGCGACGGCGCTTGCGAGCATGATGGTATTGCTCGATCCACGCGTCCTTGCGCATTGCCATCGTGATCGGGAAATGGTGAGTCGCCTCCCATATTGCTTGCACATGCTCTTGGTGATATAAAGCCAAGCGCCCCTGTAGCTCGACAAACCAAGGGCGATCAGGGAACGCCAGCCCGGGCATGGGTGTCAGGAGACATCCCAGGGTGCCGAACCGATCATGAGTTCGATAGCATGTTCGGTCAATAACCTTGGTTGCCACTGCTTGTCCTTGGGTGCCGGCGATCTGATCGGGAAGATCCAGCCTGGCGGGCGGGACCACAAGCGAGGGACGCTTTTCTTCCGCACTTCGAGAACCCGAGGCGTCAGATCCCAGACCTGATCATCACTCCAAGGTTTCCGTGTGGCCATGTGAGCGGGAGTTGGCCTCCCCTGCATAACGACATACAGATCCATGAACGGTCGGTTCGGATCGTAGCTGTAATCGTTTTCTTTGATCGACGATCGATCTGCAGGAATGAAGACGCCCGTAAAATTAGGTGGCGGGGCGA